>ML777368.1:311297-380611 GCA_009831015.1 Picea engelmannii | reverse complement strand
CCCGTCACATCCCGTCCACTCGTTATCCACTCACTACCCTCCACGTCACCTCCATACACCTGTTACCCACTCATTACCCTCCACCTCACTCTCGATATGCATGTTGGCCAATCAATGCGTTAGGCCATGACCGTTAACTGGGTGACTCACCATCCACTCCCTAACAGACACCCGTTCATCCACTTAATCCCATTTTTTCACCATTGTTTCACTGTTCATGATCCAGATGCAAACGAAGCCACCATTCTCTATTCTCATCAATCAATGACCACCATTAACACCTAGTTAACGCAGTTAACATCCTTTTTCATTTTTGCAGGTATCAGTCGGATAAATGGAGCCCAAATCCAAATTCCAGAGATTGAAGAGAATCCTTTCCTCCCTCCTCCTGTCAACATGCATTGAATACCGTTGGCCGATAAAGATTACTTAATTGCAGATCCGAAGTGTGAATTCGACTTCTTCAAATTTCACTTTTGGCTCAGAGACATTTTTTTGGACCAGAGCAACGAGATTGGACTCTAGGATTCCAATCTCCCACTGTACCTCTTCCCTCAGACACACCATTTCCCCAAGTTTTCTCTAAAATTCCAAACACACTATCTCCCTATCCAAAGAGCCATTGTTTCATCATCTGGTGAAACTCTCTTCACCATTACCCCTGAAACGCTAAACCAGATAATGAATATACCTAGAGCCGACTCCCTTTCCTCTTTTTGCATTGAGATTCTGACCGAGATGTACCAGAAGATGTCGTTCCCACAGAGAGATCAAATCCTTGAGCTCTCCCTCCTTGAAAATTCTCAATTACCAAAGATGAATCCCCCTTACCATTCATCCATCTTCTCAGTAAAAGGAAACCAGATCATTTCTTCACTGTGTTGCTCCTAGGATACTATTCAGACGAATGGGTAGATGAAACCATCCTGGGTTTCTTATCCATTTTTTCCACCGAAGAGAAGGATACTATACAGTTCAACTACAACCAGTTTCTGGTTGACAACATCCATGAACAACTCTTCAAGTTTTCTACAGAGGCTATGTTCAAGTATTCTTCAATCTTGGTGTACATGTTCATCTTTTTCCAAGCAAATAAGTTCTCCTTCTCCATGCAGAAGCTAAACCAATATGGTAACCCACAACCTGTCACATCCTGGACATCATTAGTGAGAAACAACTCATCTGAGTTCAATTTGAAGCAGTTCATTAATATGTTTTACCATCCAGTGGTAAGCATGCTCAGTGGAAGAACAAAAACAAGAATAAATGAAAAAATTCAAAGGATTCTACACTTGTCAGACCTAGCTAAAACATGTGACTGGTACGTGTACCAAGATCATACAGAGATCAGGGTCTACGGATGTGAATTAACCCCTTACAAGTTTCCCAAGTATTTACCTGTCAGGATATTCGCTCTGGAATATATCTGACAGATGATAAATTCCGATGATATTCACTTTGTGGCTTTCAAAAAGAAGCAACATTTGAGGATCAAGGGACATATAGGTTCTTTTATTTGCAACAACTGAGCTGCAGGGGAAGAAGCCAATAAGTTGTTAAAGGAAATGAAGTTCAGTCTTAGTTTTCCTTGGCACTATGACCCCTGTGGAATCATTGTAGAAACCAGGTTAAAGAACAAGGTTTCTCCCTATGCTCATGTGCCTAAACTAGAAGTTGAGAAATTCATGAACTAGACAGAGTGGGAGGAAAACACTTTGGTAGACACTGAACAATAACCTTCACCTTCCAGAATTTCACAAAAAATCACTCCACAGGTACCAATAGAGAAGAGACCCATAAAAGAAGTATCTCCCTCAGTAAAAAAAGTCTCAAAAGAAGACTTCCAAGTTTACAGGAAAAGACCCAAGACCAGTCATACACCTGACAGTTCTGGAGGAGAAGAAACTCAGTCCACTACAATAATGGAGGGAGAGCATTCACCACCTTTCTTAGGTATCCAACAAATGATGTCCACTTCTTCATCCAGGAAAAAAACAGACATCACATTTTCAACCAAATCCTCATAGGAGCCTGCGGGACTCAATATCTTTGAGAAGTATAATCTGATAAAAAAGAAGAATGAACTATTGACCAACAATACCTATGCACAATTATGGAAATAGACATTTACAACACAACATAGGTTGCTCTCCACCTTTGATATAGAGAAAGGGAGGATGCACATGGAATTCTTGCAGGCATAGGTGCCTCATCCCAAAGTAGTTTCAGATTATAAGAGGGCAACATTTGAATTTGATATCAAAAAAGTGCATCCAACTGGGCAAATGGATATGCACAGAAAGACTGGGGAAATGATTTTTTCCACCCTGGAAAATACCTCCATGACTGCTGCAAAGTTGCAGGTTTCCTTAAACAATGTCCAGACTCAGTTGAAGCTGGAGAAAGTATCTTCTTTAGCAAAAGATAACAAGATCAAGTATTTAGAAGAGCTGGTACTAAAAATTGGATATGATCCCTCAAATGTGAAAGCAGTTGAGGAGCTACTAAAGAATAATAATGCTAACATAGCATCCTTAAGTAAACAATTAAAACTACCAGCCACTGAAGACTCACAAGCCAAAGAGATGGCCGAGATTGAAGGCCAAAAGGAGGAAATGATGAAACTAATCATGGAGAAAAATGCACAGATCAAGAAGATGGAGGTCGAGCTGGAGAAGTTAGTCAAAGAGATGGAAAAAAATTACAGAGTGCTAACATAGTGGTGACCATACTGGGGAACTGAACAAACTTTCCATCCTACGAATTCTTTTACTTAGATAAAGAAAACTTTATTTCTAAACAAATCATAAGATCTAATTTATAAAAGAGATAAATGTTCAGAGGTTGTTGAAGTTTGTATATATTAATTTAGATTTATTAAAAATTAAATTTCTGGCTTCTAAAAGAGTTAATACTAGATCTCATCCTAATCTAGAACCTATAACAATTGTAGATAATCCCGAAAAAATACTCAGAAAAAGAAACACAGTAGAAGGGCACGGGAGTAGCAGTCCTCTTCTCAGGGAAAATTCTCTTCCAGAGAAACTTATCACAATCCAGGATATTTAATTTGATTTACCTTTTGAACACAGCCTTTTGAGAACCAAGTCTAATAGTTTTGTGGAAGAAATAGTATTAGATCAAACCTTTCTCCAACCTAAAACCCTTGAAAGGATTTCTCCTTGAACAAATTTTGATCAACGGTTTATTCAAGAGTTTGACAAGTTAGAAGATCTAGTAGCAAATAGTTGGCATAGGGTCAGACCCAAGGTTCAACACTTCAACAACGCACCAAAAAAACCCTAACTACCAACCCTTTCGGCAACGCCTGCGAAGCAGATGAAGTCTCACCTGAGGTAGAGGCATGGGTGGTTGCAGGACTCAGGTGTCTGCAACCTAGTTGGGACATGGATATGTGATTACAATACTCTAATAAAGCACTTAGCAGTTACCATTCATTAGTATTTAACTAGTATTTAATTCACAGATAAAAACCCTAATTACATAGTAACACAATACTTAACCAGATCCACACATCTAAGCACTTAGCATAAAGAAACAGATAAGATCTATCATTCATTCACATTACTGAGCACTAAGCTATTATATAAGATGCTTCTAACATTCATAAAGATAACATCACTAAGAATAAATCACATCAAAGGCACAAACCAATAATCGAAATGCACAAAGCAACCATAACACATGATATACGTGGTTCACCCCCAGCCTGGGGCTACGTCCACCAACTCTTCTCTTCTTTATTATCTTCTTGTCAAGCTTCTTATAGGCACATAGCATCAAAATCCTACTCCGCAGAGGATAGGATATCTGCGTGCACCTCGCCAGATCCTCCTTCCCCAAGCTAGGTTACAACACCAAGCCCTTACACAGTCTCTTACAGTTACTTGCACTTAGCCTTGCAAGTCTCACACAGTATGCACAAAGCAAGTACAACTATCAATTGCACTTAACACGTTGGCCTTCACTTTCCCTTAAAACCTAGCATCACACACACCCACCCCTTTCTTACATCGCCTATATTTCCATGTATACATTACAAAAGGGCCTAAACATGGGTAAACCCATGGGTCGACATCCCATGCTCGTTACATAAGCCGAAAACCCAAAAATTCCCTAAAAAGGGGTCGAGATCCCGCGATATCCACTTCGACTTGATCTCCGCCTTCGACAGCGTGTCGAAGTCCCAAAATAGGTCAAACCTGACCAAGGATCTCCAAAACTTGGTGAAGGGCCAACAGGCCCCCAACACTCACCTGTGACTTGTCCTGAGTCACTTTTATTTGGTTAATTCTACCTCAAAATCCTCGAGCTTGGCTTGATCTTCTTCGACCTGTTGTTGTGCCAAGGCCTCTTGCTTGATGAACTCCTGAAGAACTGCATCGTTCATAGGTCCTTCCAATTGTTTCTCAATTGTAGTGACTACCTATTCTAGTTCTGATCCTCGTCCTTCAATCTCTTTGAAAAGTTGGCAAGCTGCGTCCTAGGCTGGCTGGAGCCTCTGAATCACTTCCATGAATTTGTTCTATATGGTATGGGCTTGTTTTTGGACAGTGCATTGTTCCTGAGATTGTTTCATTCTCTCAACTACTGACAAGAGCTTCAACTGTGACTGGACTGTTGTTGCTTGCTGCTTGGCCTCCTAGAGTTGTGACTCCAGTGTCTTTAGTTTGGGATCCTCAGTGAGTCACTCATAATTCTATACGCTACGATCACTTAGCTGTTTACATTCCAGGGCGAAGGCCTTGATTCTCTCAACTGCGCTCTGATCAGTTGCTTCTCTTTGATCTTGCACATCCTGTGGAGTGCTTGGCACTGTTTGTAGCTCTAGATATGTTATTCTATGTTGAAGCTATTGAATGGCTTCTGCAAGCCTTTCCATTTGATGCTCTACTAGGTCTTCGACCAGTTGTTCTAAGCTTGTCACGGAGTGAAGTAATTTGTTGAATGCTTATTTGATTCCAATCGGCTCCACGAGAAACTATTCTTTCTCTTGCTGGATCTGCGCTTTCTCTTGTTCAAACTTTGCTTGGAGGGAAAACTTCTCCTGCTACGCAACCCTGTGTTTCTCTATCACCTCCTCTTGTGATTGCTTCAGAGCTGATGTGGCCTGGTTTTTCTCTTCCTGTACATGACGAAGGAGAGCTTCAATGGCGTCAAATATTCTGCGGAGTTGGGTAGGCTCATATCCCAACTTTGTTTCATTTGATGGAGGGGGCACAGTGGACGTTGCGTGATTGAATTGAAGGTCTTGCTAGACACCCCTTAGCTATGTCTCAATTCTATCATACATAGCCTCTTATTTTTCTTCTGTTCTCTGCAAAATATCTTTCGGGGTGTCTGACACAGCTGCAATAATGAATTCGAAGCGATCCACCGTGAGCACAGTCTATAGCTTCGGATTACTAGATTTGGATTTCTTTCGCAATGTAGGTTTCGTGGGGGAAACCTTTCTTTTCTTCAGTGTATCTGCATCATCAAGGGGATTATGTGGCGGTGTTATTTCACCTTGCTTTTGCTTATCTTTTTCCCCTTATTTCTCTTCTTTTTCCACTTCATCACCACCTCCTCCGCCAGGTGAGTCTGAAACAGTTTCTTCTGAGATGTTGTCCAACTATTGTACCTCTTCTTTATTTTTCTTCCTTCTACTATTGGGTGCATCATACTCTTCACGGGTAACCATCGGGTTTCCAATGAGTTTTGGGTCGGAAAGGTCTGCCTGGTCTATTGGTATAAGGTACTCTATGGGCCATTCCTTAGTGATATCCTCCAAATCTTCCTCGGTGATATTATAGTATAAATGCAACTCTTCTTTACCCTCATTTGCGTGCGCAGTGATATATATATAAAATGCCTATCTGCACAGAACATCATCAGGGGCCTGAATCTGTCTAGAGTGTTCGATGTCATACAGGGAAATGACTCAATAGGCCGTTTCTACTATAGGTAGTAGGTATGGAATACTGCGTTTGATTGCCACAGTTTTACCATATCATTCGAATACCAGAGCGTGGTAAAATTCACAGAAAGCGGCTCGTACGGCTCAATGTTAGGGAAGTTCGCACCTTCCATCATCTCCCAAGATGTAAATGCGACGAGGATCAAGAGCCAGCTAAAGTGGAACTCATATCCCTAATCCTGAGCTTCGCGACAATCCACTTCTAGCTGGTTGACTAAGTAACTGGCCCAGTTCATCTGTAATCCCTCCATGCACTTTCCCACGAGGTCAACGACAAACCCCCTGACCTGCGTGGTTCTGTTCTTCCTTACTATATTACCAACGATCAACTGACAAGTAAGGTGCACTGCGCCATTATGAATGGAGGCTACCTTGTAGCCTCGCATTCCCTTCTCTACATCGCCATAAGTATCTTTAATCCTTTGTGCCAGGGCACGATCTGTATCCTTCTCTGTGTAAAAGTCTTGTGGGTCGAGTCCTTGCATACTTAGGCTGGTGATCCTATGGATCAACGCCATATTGATGGTGATGCGTCTGTCTAGCCATAAGTAACCGCCATGGAAGCACGACAGCATGAGTTTAACACACGCGTTAACCTCCTGGTGCCTTCCAAAATGTGGGATTTTCATTACGGTCAGGATAGTGTACTGCGCAATGTTCATGTTCCATGGTTGGGGAATGATTTTCAATTTCTTTGCCTTCATCTTGGTCAAATACTTGTGATGCGCGAGCATGCCATAGCTATTGCAATCTCTTAGATTATAGTCACTGATATTCAGAGTTGTAATTCTCTCCAATTGCGGTCTAACTATGTGTATCCCCTTCAGGAGGTACGTCATGATAACTGTGTAGTTGAAATCCCTCAGGAAACTATCACGACTCACCACACTAGTCAAAGGTGGGATGTAGTTAGGTAGGATGGATGGGATTAACTTCGCGTTTGATAAGTCATCTCTATGCTTAGTCCTTTTCTCTTCTGCAGCTCGAGATGGTCCGGATCCACGAGCAGTCGACGGGGAGGCTTTCACTCCTCTCGTCGATGAGGTTTGAACTCTTGCATACATCACTCTCTCTACCATTAAATTGATTAAAATTTCCTCAATTGACTTTTCCACAACACTGAACTCATCCGACATGCACGCTCGAGATCAAATATCTCAGGCCGATGAATAGTTTCTTAATGCAATAGAATGGATGGCAAGGTATCAATAAGAACAACACTGTAACAATGAGTTCTCTAGTTGGCTCAGATACAATTCGTGAAAGTGTGTTGGACGCAACAGTCGAAAGGATAAGTAGACAATGATGTAATGGATCCTTCCAACGGACAAGAAGCCTTCATCAATGCAATTATGTCCATTACAACACGGTCCCAACAGTCCGATGGCGAGCTTTCTGATCACAATTGTTGTTCTAACCATCTAGGAACGTCAATCTAATGCTTATAATGCCTCCAACGGTCATATCGCTCCACCATGGTAAAGTGCCAATCTGAGTTGCTCTGATATTCCGGTGAAGTTTGAATTCCAGAGACCTTTCTTCTGCGAAGTCTTCTTTGGAACTTCCTGTAATTTATCCAACTTTGTTGTCTTCTTTCTGAGATTTCTAGCCTTCTTCCCTGTGATCTATGTCTTAGTATTCCTCTTTCCATTCTGATTCTTTTCTCCTCTTGGAATAGTAACTTCTCAATGGTGATGGTCTTTACTAGGTGTAGCGCACCCTTTTTCTGGCTACCAAGGTTTAACCGCTATTAAGAGAAGGTTATAACACCACTCTATACATAACTCATTTAAGCATAGAGTAAAACATATTATTTACTGCGATAATTAACAATCCATAGCATTCCATATTAATTCGTATACACAACGGAAATCATGATAATATAAACAGTAGAGTCATGCAAAACGTGATAAAAACATAATCAGATACTTATCTTTTAACAGTGGTAGAATCCACCAACCAAGGGCAGGCCTTCCACGAACCTCCCAGCCTTAGACCGCACTGCTCATCAGCTCAGCAATGGGTCACCCCCGAGATGGGACTAAGCTCCACCCCAAGGCAAGGAAATCTAGGCTAGGCTGAGGTTACAGGGAAAACAACACATAAAATCTAGAAGGATTCTTCCCAGGATGTCATCTTACACCCACTACTATCAGACTCTCATTCCCCACATGCATGTTCCACCCAGGAGTATACACCTTCACAAGCACAGTCCATCAGTGCTAACCTCCCTCTCTGGGTATCGGCAACAGGCTGGATCAGGAAGTCTCAGAGCCTGAAGCTGGTGCTGGACACTCTCTGGAAGAAACCTCTTCCAACAACATCCACCTCCCTCACCTAGAGAGAGATCACACACAGGCTCAATCACAACTCGCGCTGGCCATCAAGCCATGCACAGTCCAGCTCTACATGGTTACCATAGCCAACTGAAAATACAAACACGGCCTCCCAAACAGGCTCAACAATGGCTCGAGGCATCACAGTGATGGTTCACAGGAATGCGTGATGAGTAACTCCTGCAGGGGTCGACACAGAATCCACAACTCAGAACAGAGGGTGAGACCGACTCTTCAGAACAACACAGGCTTTCCCACTGGTTCAACAATGGTGGAATGGTTCAAGGTCTCGGCTTCGGAACAGAGCCTCCACGCATAGGTTCGATCAGTCAGACAGAGGATGTGCACAGACTTTCAAAGACAATACAGGTTCATGAATCTCAGAACGCACGCGATATTCTTGCAGAGGTTGGGTTGGTCGTACTATTCAACGCTCTCTACACGCTCAGGTAGTCGGGTGGAATGGAGGAGGAACCCTTCTCACGGCTCACCCTGGTCGTTTTATTCGCATGCGTCAGGGTTGACATTTGTCACCCATGAAACTGCATGCATTCCACTAGCACGCGCCTCCCTTTCATGTTATCCCCTTGCCAGAAACTTAGGATAAAACATAAAATGCACATGTCTTTTGGGATAATATTAAAATATTATTCCTAGGCTTAAGCCTCCTAGGCTTAGCCCCTAGGCTCAACACTTAGCCCCTCTTCCCACCTTCGGCCCCTAATTCCTTGCCCACCTTATGGATGCTTAGTCCCCCTTCACTCATTCATCGTGGTCGGTCTGCAGATGGCGGTGTTTATGTTTTATTAATTGTTCTGCATGATTACATATACAACAGCAGGCTCCTAGCCTTCAACACTTAGGCTCCCTAGCCTAACAACACATAAGCCTCCAGCTTATAAGAACTCGGCTCACCAGCCTATAAATCATAATTACAATTCCTTTCAGAACATGGTTTACTATGGGGCTCGGCCTTGGGGACACTACAATTCCCCTCCCCTTATT
The DNA here is from genome assembly GCA_009831015.1 of Picea engelmannii. Taxonomy (NCBI): domain Eukaryota; kingdom Viridiplantae; phylum Streptophyta; class Pinopsida; order Pinales; family Pinaceae; genus Picea; species Picea engelmannii. The sequence goes on along the minus strand of ML777368.1, from coordinate 371,290 downwards.
TTTGCACTGTCCTCAGTGCAACTTTACACAACATCTGCAAGCTTTTCAAAAAATTTCAAAAAGATGCAGGTACTCTGCCCGCATAACATCTGCATGCTCCCATGTCGTGTCCTCAGGATTGTACCAGGTCCACTGGACCTTTACAAGCTCTATAGCTCGATTCCGGAGCTGTTTGCTTTTCCTATCCAATATGCGCACAGGATGCACTTCCAGGACACCTTCTGGTTCCACCTGAATCACATTCCAATCGATAACATGATTAGCATCAGGTACATATTTCTTAAGCAGTGAAACATGAAACACATTATGTACAGTCATAGATGCAGGTAATTCAAGCATGTATGCAACCGGCCCAATCCTTTCCAAGATCTCAAATGGCCCACAAAATCTTGCTGCCAACTTGGCGCAACTTCCCAGCCTCAAAGAACTCCTGTTAGTTTTCACTTTCAGGAAAACATGGTCATCCACTTTGAATTCTCTATGGGTTCTGTTACTATCAGCGTAACTTTTCTGCCTGTCCTGGGCAGCTTTTAGATTATGTTTAATTCTTATCATTTGGTCTTCCATATCTTTGAGTAGCTCAGGCCCAACTACTACTCTGTCAGCTGGGTTATCCCAGCTCACTGGAGTGTTGCACTTTCTTCCATAAAGAGCTTCGAACGGGCTCATCTTCAATGACGCATGATACCCATTATTGTAGGCGAATTCTACCAAATGCAAGTATTCTTCCCACCTTGATGGTTTATCCATCACATACATTCTCAACATGTCTTCTATTACTCTGTTTACTCTCTGTGTCTTTCCATCAAACTCGGGATGATATGATGTACTAAAGTTCAGATTCGTTCCAAATCCTTTAAACAGTCCTTTCCAGAAATTCGAAGTGAATTTCGGGTCTCTATCAGACACAATTGTCTTAGGAATTCCATGCAAGCGTGAAACTTCTTTTAGGAAAATGTCAGCAACATCTGCTGCTATGTGGGTGGTTTTTAGTGGAATAAAATGGATAACTTTAGTAAGCTTGTCCACCACCACCATGATTGAATCATGCTGCTTGCTTGTTTTGGGCAATCCTATGATAAAATCCATTGTTACCACGTCCCATTTCCATTCATGAATAGGTAAAGGTTGCAGCAACCCTACTGGGTGCCTATGCTCAGCCTTAACCTTTTGGCACTCCATACATATGGCGATGTATTCAACGATTTCTTTCTTCAGACTCGGCAAAAAATAATGGCTTTTGACTGATGCCACAGTCTTCTGATATCCAGAATGTCTAGCATAAGCCACATTATGCATCTCCTTTAGAATTGCCAGCTTCAATTCTCAGACATTGGGTAAACCATCAGCTCCCAAGGTGTAACTTTCCTTGGTTTGTGGTCTCTCACGCTGTTGTAGCTTTGCTACTAGACCTCTGTACTGCAAATCAGTATTTGCAGCTTCCAAAATTCTGTCTTTCATCTCAGTCCGGTACATGCTAATGGCTGCAGCATGTAATTCATGCACCTTTCTGCTGAGTGCATCAGCCACCTTATTTTCTTTCCCCTTGATATGATTGATATCAAAGTCATATTCGCACAAAAAATCTAGCCATCTGATTTTCCTGGCATTTAAGGTCAGCTAATCAAATAAATACTTTAGACCGTTATGGTCTGTCCTCAATTCGAATCTCTTTCCCATGAGGTAATGTATAAATTTCCTCAAGGCGTGGACGATTGCTACCAGCTCTAAATCGTGAGTGGCATAATTTTTCTCATGTTCCTTCAACTTTCGGGATTCATAACAAACTACAAATCCCTCTTGGTTGAGAACTCCTCCCAACCCCTCCTTACATGCATCTATGCACACTACGTAATCCTTGTTTGGATCTGCAATATTTAGGATTGGAGCACTAGTTAGCAGCTGCTTCAATCGCTAGAAGTTACTCTCACATTCTTCAGTCCACTGGAACTTCTTCTCTTTCCTTTGAAAGGAAGTGATAGAATGAGCTATCTTTGAGAAACCGGATATGAACCTCCTATAGTAGCCCGCTTGACCCATAAAAGATATAACTTCTTACACATTCCTTGGTGCTGGCCATTCTTCAATGGCCTCTACCTTTTCAGGATCCACAATGATCCCTTCTTCAGATATAATGTGTCCCAATTAATGGATCTGCCTTTGGTAAAATGAGCACTTGCTCAGTTTTGCGTACAACTGGTGTTCTCTCAACACCTGTAGCACCATTATCAGGTGTTTCTCATGTTCTTCCTCTGTCTTGGAATACACCAAGATGTCGTCCAGTAAGACTATGACAAACTTGTCCAAATAATCTCTGAACACTCCATTCATTAAGCACATGAAAACAGCAGGTGCGTTGGACAGTCCAAACGACACCACCATGAACTCATAATGACCGTACCTGGTTCTAAAGGTGGTCTTGTTGATGTCCTCATCCTTTATTCTCACTTGGTGATATCTAGATCGGAGATCTATTTTCGAAAATATTTTTGCATCCTTCAACTGATCAAAAAGATCATCAATCCTTGGCAAAGGATACTTGTTCTTGACAGTGACCTTATTCAACTGTCGAAAATCAATGCACAGCCTCAACGTCCGATCTTTCTTCTTCACGAATAGGACAGGGGCTCCCCACGGTGACACACTAGGGTGAATTTAACCTTTCTTTAGTAGCTCTTCGAGCTGCAATTGCAACTCCTTCAGCTCTGATGTACTCATTCTATAAGGAGCCTTCGAAATTGGAGCTGCTCCATGCATTAAATTTATAGAAAAATCGATGTCCCTCTTCAGAGGTAGTCCAGGTACCTCCTGAAATATGTCCTTGAATTCTTTGAGTACTGTGTGGTCTTCCAAATTCGAGACTTCATCTCGGGATGCTTCTTCCACCTGAGCTTCAAATAATTGAAAGCCTTTCCGGTAACATTTCTTCAGCTGCATGGCTGAGATTTCCCTCACAGCCATGGCTCTGGGAATTCCTTGGACTGTTACCTAATTTCCCTCTTCGTTCAGGCATGTGAACCTCTTGTTACAACAATCCATAAGGGCATGGTGTTGGTCCAACCAGTCCATCCCAATTAAGCAATCGTATGAGCCTAAAGGCAAAATGTTCAATTCAGCCTTAGTGCTCATTCCTTTCATGTCCACTGAACAAGAATTAACCAATTCAGTGACCTTCCTTTTGGTCCCTATGGCCAACTGCAATAACCAAGACTTCTCATGTTTGCTTCTCGTTAGATGCAAACTTTCCACCACTCTTGGATCTACATAACTATGGCTAGCTCCTGAATCAATTAAAATAACAAGTGGTCGGTTGTTGATCGTACCTTCCACTTCAATCATGTGCGATTGAAATTCTTCTTGCTTATTTTCCAGGACTGCATAGATCCTCGACATTCTTCTGCCCATATTTCCCATTGTTTCATCTTGCTGAACCGTATGTACAGTTCCCGCTTTTCCATTTTTATGGGGACAATCTTTGTACTTGTGGTTTCCTTAACAGCCCCAACACTGAATGGGCGTCTGTCCCTGTCTTTGTGCTCCCTCTTCAGTCATTCTCGGCTCTCTAAACGATGGCTGTCCCTAAAGTCTGTTTCTGAAAAAGGAAGGATTGTTTCCCGTCTGCCTCTGTTCCTTCTTAAACTTCCTCTGATCATTCCAAACCTTCTTAAGGATGGGCCTTTCTCCTTGTTGTTCATGCAATCATTTCGCCTTTCTTATTGTTTCTTCCATGGTCTTAGGATCATCATATTGAATCTTGTCACTCATGGAAGGTGGCAGTCCACTCAGATATCTCTGAATCTTGACAGCCTCATCTTTGATGAATGGAACATACTTCAGTAGTTCTAGGAATCTTCGTTCATACTCATCAATAGTCATGCTGCCTAGCTTGAGTTCAAAGAACTCCTTCATATTTCTATCATAGTATCTTTTAGTCAGGTATTTATTCTCGAAATACCTCTTAAATTCCCTCCAAGTGACCTCTTTCTCTCTGATGTGTTGTACCTGCACAAACTGATCCCACCACATCGATGCTTTTCCTTTCAGTTGGTACATTGCAATTCTTCCCTCTACATGGGAAGAATAATTATGTAGTTGGAAGTATTTCTTCATGCCAAGTAACCATGTGTCGGAATATTCCTCCTTCTTATGTTCTCCATCAAATGTTGGAGTTTTAATCTTGTTCATCTCCCCTTTCAATTCCTCCTTTCCATATTTTTGATGTTTTCTGGTAGGGGATGGGCTTGAACTACTGTGTGTCTTCCTGTTAGAATATCTTTGGGAGCGACTAATATGTCGGCTACCACTCCTCGACCTACTTCTTCTCCCATGGGTTCTGCAACTCTCCGTCGTACTTGAGTCTCTTCCCTTCTCGAGTTTCTTCTCTATTCTTCCCAGGCTCTTAAAAAATTTTAAGTTTAATTCACCCTGCCGATCCCTGACTTTCATGAGCTTTCGACTATCAGCTCGACGAGCCTTGGCCTCTCTTTGTAATCCTTCAATGATTTTCATTATGTGTCCTTCCTTATCCTTCTCTTTTCCATTCCCATTGGATTTTTATCCTTCCACTCCCAGATTGACATCCTTTCCTTCCCGTTCGTCTCCTGTTTCGGAGGCAATCATCACCTTTTCCCATGCCATACTCGGCGTTGGTTAACTGGAATCCTAAGCTCTGTTGAACTCTGCACATGCACTGTGCAATTAAATTCGAAGTTTTTCAGGCCATTAAACATTCAGGAACAATCATCAACATTTATAATCTAGTACGAACAAAAACAAATGAAATTTCGATTCAAATAAGTTTTCTGAGCTCCCGTTCGGCTCTGCAATTTTTGGGTTTTCGAAACTTTCATTTTTGGCACTTTGGGATTTCAGGACTTCGGGTTTCGAGGTTTCGGTCCATGAGGCTTTCAGACTTTCTTTCCTTTCCAACCCCTGACTTCTAAAATTCTGACTTACTTTACCCTCCGGGCCCACATAGCACAGTGGTCACCCACAACTACGGTGGAACGTGGTAGGTTCATGAGGGTCCACATCGCTTTTAACGATGTCATCGGGTCCCACCTCTCTTACTTCTCTTCTCGAACCACTGGCACATGGTACATCTCCATGTGTCCACGTCCATTCCTAGAAAAATCCAACGGTCAGATCTTTCTCAGATATATGGCATCAATCGCATCGCGCACCTTTAAGTGGAGTACAGGTGGTAGAGAGGAGATACGACATGGTAGTCAACAGGACAGGAGGGGGCCCGATTTCACACGCCACACTATTCTGGACGAACCCCCCCCATTAAAGGAAGAATGGAAAGGGGGTCCGAAATTCACCTGAGCATCGTTGATCAAGGTGAATTAATCTCAACCGTTCAAGAGTTGCACATCCGATTCCAGACCACCCCCCCTACCGCTAAAGGTAGAACATCAAGGGGGCTCCGGAATGAAACCTCAACCATAGATATGAGCGGTGGACTCTGGCCATCCAAATCTGCTTGTTACTTAACTTAATGCACATTCGCACCCCGGTTTAAAGCCGACATCTCTTCCTCACATATAACGATCGTCACATACTCTGAGATCCTCCGAAAGAATCTCGTCCGTTCATCGGGTTTATCCTCATGAGAGTCTGAACTCTCGATCACGGGACTCCCAAAATCTCGATCCCTGGTTTCCCGATGCATTTAATCTTCCGAAACGTAACCTCCATCCATCAGACGGTTCAGATCTATCCCGGGGTTTTCACATGAAAAATCCCGTGCCTTCATCATCAGGATTCCCTATTCCACGATTCCCAATTTCCAGAAATGGGTAATCTCACGACACGTGGCCTCCATCATTCTGACGGTTCAGATCTATTTCGAGATTTCCACCATGGAAAGTCCCAATTTCTTGTCATCAGGACTCCCAATCTCACGATTCCCGATTTCCTGAAATAGGAAATCTCATGACACGTGGCCTCCGTCGTTCGGATGGTCTTGATCTATTTGGGGGATTTCACCCCTATTCACTAGGGTTTTAACCCTCATATATCTCCTGACAAATCCAATGGCTGTCAGGTTTTCCAGCCAAGATCTGACGACTCAGACAGTTCCTAACTAATTCAGAATTTCGCGTATCGCGATTTCCACACTCTTGTGAAATTCCAAAGGGATTTAAACCCCGTGCACACTTTCCAGATCTAACAGTCACGAGGGTTCACCTTCCCTCCCGAACAGATCCTAAAGCTCATGCACTCCTGGTGTGGAGTCCTCTCTCCCTGTGGACTTATACCACACTGGTTGCGGTTTCATAACGTCGCCATATCTTCTGAGCTTAAAACTCGTCAAGTAACTCCTTGACACTTTGGAGAAAACCAGGGTCCGAAATTAGCCTTCCAGACCCAATTTCCCTTCGTATTCTCGGTCTAAATACCACTCCACTGGCCCATCTAGGCTCAGTGTCGAAACCTTGGATCTGATACCAAACTATAGCGCACCCTTTTTCTGGCTACCAAGGTTTAATCGCTATTAAGAGAAGGTTATAACACCACTCTATACATAACTCATTTAAGCACAGAGTAAAACATATTATTTACTGCTATAATTAACAATCCATAGCATTCCATATTAATTCGTATACACAATGGAAATCATGATAACATAAACAGTAGAGTCATGCAAAACATGATAAAAACATAATCAGATACTTATATTTTAACAATGGTAGAATCCACCAACCAAGTGCAGGCCTTCCACGAACCTCCCAGCCTTAGACCGCACTCCTCATCAGCTCAGCAATGGATCACCCCTGAGATGGGACTAAGCTCCACCCCAAGGCAAGGAAATCTAGGCTAGGCTGAGGTTACAGGGAAAACAACACATAAAATCTGGAAGGATTCTTCCCAGGATGCCATCTTACGCCCACTACTATCAGACTCTCATTCCCCACATGCCTGTTCTGCCCGGGAGTATACACTTTCACAAGCACAGTCCATTGGTGCTAACCTCCCTCTCTGGGTCTCGGCAACAGGACAGATCAGGAATTCTCAGAGCTTGAAGTTGGTGCTGGACACTCTTTGGTAGAAACCTCTTCCAACAACATCCACCTCCCTCACCTAAAGAGAGATCACACATAGGCTCAATCACAACTCGCGCTGGCCATCAAGCCACGCACAGTCCAACTCTGCGTGGTTACCATAGCCAACTGAAAATACAAACACGACCTCCCAAACAGGCTCAACAATGGCTTGAGGCCTCACAGGAATGCATGATGAGTAACTCCTGCAGGGGTCGACACAGAATCCACGACTCAGAACAGAGGGTGAGACCGGCTCTTCATAACAACATAGGCATTCCCACTGGTTCAACAATGGCGGAATGGTTCAGGGTCTCGGCTTCAGAACAGAGCCTCCACGCATAGGTTTGATCAGTCAGACAGAGGATGTGCATGGACTATCAAAGACAATACGGGTTCACGACTCTCAGAACGCACGCGGTATTCTTGTAGAGGTTGGGTTGGTCGTACTATTCAGTGCTCTCTACACGCTCAAATAGTCGGGTGGAATGGAGGAGGATCCCTTCTCACGGCTCACCCTGGTTGTTTTATTCGCATGTGTCAGGGTTGACACTTGTCACCCATGAAACTGCATGCGTTCCACTAGCATGCGCCTCCCTTGCATGTTCTCCCCTTGCCAGAAACTTAGGATAAATCATAAAATGCACATGTCTTTTGGGATAATATTAAAATATTATTCCCAGGCTTAAGCCTCCTAGGCTTAGACCCTAGTCTCAACACTTAGCCCCTTTTCCCACCTTCAGCCCCTAATTCCTTTCCCACCTTATGGATGCTTAGTCCCCCTTCAATCATTCATTGTGGTTGGTCTGCACATGGCGGTGTTTATGTTTTATTAATTTTTCTGCATGATTACATATACAACAGCAGGCTCCTGGCCTTCAACACTTAGGCTTCTTGGCCTAACAACACATAAGCCTCCAGCTTATAAGAACTCGATTCACTAGCCTATAAATCATAGTTACAATTCCTTTCAGAACATGGTTTACTACGGGGCTCAGCCTTGGGGACACTACACTAGGGTTCAAGGGAAATACTTCTTCTCTATCTGGGGTAGGCGCTCTACTCTCTTGTATAGACATGTGTTTAGAGTCTTCTTGTGTTCTTTCAACTTCAACATCTATATTTCTGGTCTTTAGTAGCTTTGACTGGTTTTCTTGTTCCTCCAGTAGGTGTGCTATTCTCTTAGCCATGAAGTCTCTTAGTTCTTACTTTTTCTGTTCTAGAGCTTCTTCTTCTTTTCTTCGGATCTGATCTTTCTCAATCGAGGGTTTTGCTAGCAATAAATCAAATGGAGCATTGTTCTCAAAAAGTTTAATAACCTCAAATTCTTCCTCTATCGAAGTTCCATGAGAACTCTTAGATATTTGGATAAGTCTTCCACATAGGATTATTAGCTTTCCTCTAAATAATCCTATTCCTCCCAATGAAGGAACCATAACAAGCCTTCCCAAAATTTCCCAAGTACTTTCTGTCATGACATTCACCTGTGTTTCCTCATCCAGAACACAGTCTATGTCGAAGTATCCTATTCTTTCTTCTATGCATTGTTTTTCCTTTAAGATCTCTGATAGATTGATGTTTCTATCATCATTCAAGGTTTCTTTTATTTCTGAGAATACAGTCTCTGATCCTTTCTAGGGTTTTGTCATAGTCTTAATTTCCGAGTCTTTCTCATGTTTATCTTGTTCCATATTCATTATTTCAAGTTTAGAAATCATTCTAGGGCAATCCAGAACTTCATGGTTCATAGCTTTACAACAAAGACAACTCGGTCATCTATCAGGGAAATCCTTAGCAAGATGGCATGGTCTTCTACAATTGTAACAAAGGGTTAATCCTCTCTTTCTCTTAATTGATCCCCATCCTTTCTTGTACTGCGCTTTAGGACCATAGTAACTAACCTGTTGAAAATTATTCCTAGGATCCTGCATCCATTTGTTAGTCCAAACATTCTTTCTATGCATAGGAGTAACATATCTTTCATTATTTCTATCAGATATACTCATATCAAACCTTCTTTCTTCTAGTTTTGCCCTAGTTTTTCAGACTAGGACAAAATTTATCAAACATTCCTATATCCATACTATCGAAGAAAAAATTTCCACTTTTCTTACCTTTAACAGAGCATAAAGATTTCAGATCTTACCTCTTTAATAAAAAAAATTCACTTTAAATTTATTAGGGCACAAATCTTTCAGATCTTACCTCTTTTCTTCATATCTGCCTCCTTTCTTAGCACAAAACTTTACAGTCAAGTAGAATATTGCGCACTAAAGAAACAAATCTATGCACAAAGCTTTCTTTCTTTTCCTTAGTTCCCAACAATCACAGTTTCAGGTCTCAACAATGGAACCATTTGTTGGCATAGGGGTAGACCTAGGGTTCAACGCTTCAACAACGCACCAACAAAACCGTAACTACTAGCCCTTTCAACAACACCTGCGAAGCAGATAAAGTCTCACCCGAGGTAGAGGCAGGGGTGGTTGCAGGACTCAGGTGTCTGCAACCTAGCTGGGACACAGATTTGTGATTAAAATACTCTAACAAAGCACTTAGCAGTTACCATTCATTAATATTTAACCAATATTTACTTCACAGATAAAAACCCTAATTACATAGTAACACAAAACTTAACCAGATCCACACATCTAAGCAATTAGCATAAAGAAACATATCAGGTCTAGCATTCATTCACATTACTGAGCATTAAGCTATTATATCATATGCTTCTAACATTCATAAAGATAACAACACTAAGCATAAATCACATCAAAGGAACAAAGAAATAATCAAAATGCACAAAGCAACCATAACACATGATATACGTGGTTCACCCCCAACCTGGGGCTATGTCCACCAACTCTTCTCTTGTTTATTATATTCTTGTCAAGCTTCTTACAAGAAGATAACATCAAAATCTTACTCCGCAGAGGACAAGAGATCTGTGTGCACCTCACCAGATCCTCCTTCCCCGGGCTAGGTTACAACACCAAGCCCTTACACAGTCTCTTATAGTTACTTTCACTTATCCTTGCAAGTCTCACACAGTATGCACAAAGCAAGTACAACTATCACTTGCACTTAGCACATTGGCCTTCACTTGCCCTTAACACCTAGCATCACACACACCCACCCCTTACTTACATCGCCTAGATTTCTATTTATACATTACAAAAGGGCCTAAACATGGGTAAACCCATGGGTCGACATCCCATGCCCATTACATAAGCCCAAAACCCAAAAATGCCCTAAAAAGGGGCCGATATCCCGCGATCTCCACTTTGAGTTGCACTCCGCCTTCAACACCTTGTCGAAGTCCCAAAATAGGTCAAACCTAACCAAGGATATCCAAAAATTGGTCAAGGGACAACACAAATCTTGATCAAGCTCTGTGAAAAGCCCACTTCCAACAATCAGTTGAAATTTCTGCCATTTCTATTGTTGCTTCTTCACTCAAACGTCAAGTAACTCAGAATATACCTCCTAGTCCTGCATCATCTACATCTTCTGTCACTTCTCCTCTGATTACATAAGTTTTCCTTCAGCCTCCTCCACCAAGTATGTCAGCAAGATATGTTCCCTTTGTGTTAGCTACTCCCTTACATGTTATGCCCCAGGACTATCAAACTAGAATTCCTCAATTTGATGGTACTGGACCTCTTAATTCAAAACAACATTTGGATAAAATGAATGATTACTTTGATCTGCAGGAAGTCGACGAGGAAGATGTACAGATGATAATTTTTTCACAGAGTTTAACTGGAGATGTCAAAAAATGGTTCAAAGCATTACGGGATGCAAGTATTGTTGATATTGTTGCTTTTCACAGAAATATTCTCGACAGATGGGAGGTAAATAAAAACCCTCTCCAAATTTTATCAGAATATGAGAATATCAAAAGGAATCAAGGTGAAACAGTGCAGGATTGTTGCATTTGTTTAAATAATCTCTATAATGCAATTCCTGTTGATATCAAGCCTCCTCAAGGCTTGGCCTTAATCAAGTTACCTGATGGATTTGATGTTGATATGTCATACCAATTTAGAGAAAGCAATTATGCCGCTCTAGAAGATATGCAGAAGAGTGCAGTAAGTGTTGAAGCCAATCTACTGGTCAGGAGAGCTAGATAGAGAACTGAAATAAGAGTTACAATCAAGGAAAAGCCTACCACTTCTTCTTCATATGATAAACTAGATTCCATAGTCAAAACTATGGAGAGAATGATGGAAAGGATAACCATCGCCAACAGGAATCCACCCAGGGAGAATCAATCTGCTCCTCATATTTGAAATCCAAATTTCAGAAGGAACCCTCCCTAGATCATATAGAGAGAACCCGAAGACCAAAGGGAACAAAGAGGTCATGATCAACAGATTAGACCGCCTTTGCAAGAAAACTATACTGATGAAGGGGAAGAGATAATTGAGGAGTTGGACGACATTCAAATAAACCTCATGGGGGTGAATGACAATGAATTCATTTTTCCCACTCAGGAATAACATGAGTTGTTTATACTTTCACGGACATAGGTAAATTAGGAAGAGAAAGAATCTGAACAACGGGCCTTTGAAAATGCCATAATGGAAGTCCACAGACAATACAATTCAATAAGAAAGAAGTTTAACGACAACCAAACTAAGAAAGTTTCTGAAGAAAAGAAACCCTCAGATACTACTCCTAAGAAAAGTTATGAAAAGAAGAATGCAGAGACCCTTGCAAAGAAGACTCTTTAATCTTCACCAAGAATAGCTCAGAATGAGGTTGCATCCAGAAATCAACCTAATAATGCTGCACAAAAAACTATGGTTGATAAACCTGATTCTCAAAGCCAACCAAATAGAAGTTCCAGAGAGGAAGATTAATGGTCTAAACCACCCCGTTAGACTATATCTAGGGCTAAAGAGGGGTAAACAGGGTTACTAGAGGTCACTCTAGTCACAGGTGTTATATTCAGAAAGTGACATTGAGCTAAAAAGAGTTAAAAAGTGCTTTTAAGTCATTATGAGATAAAAATAGAAGTCAACAATGAATTAGGGTTTCAACAGTGATTTAGGGTTTCATAAGTCAACAATGAATTAGGGTTTCAACATGATTTAGGTTTTTGGAAAGCTATAAAGGAAGGGTCAGCGACCTAATTCATCATTATGTAGATTATGACTTGTCATTGAGGAGAAGAGGTGCATCTCAGGAGAGATAGTTCAGTGGATTCCAGGAGGAAGACACCAGTTGGATGATTTTGGTGTTGAGAGACACACCCTAGTCACTGAGAAGATAATTCAAGTCTTCCATCATTCTTCAGTAGTAGTTACACAGTGTTCATCAGCAAGGGCGCATTCATCCAGAGTGAGGGCGCAACTTCTGAGAGGGTTTTAAGTCGATTTATCCCATCTAGGGAGAATTCTAAGATTTCCCTCCGACCTATTTGAGAGGAGGGCAAGGAACATATTTTTCCTGGTTCCTCATTAGATTCCGATGGAGGAATTAACTGGGACACATTTTCCAGAATTGGACGTGCGACACTTTTGGCGGGCGCATTTGGGGTTCTAGAGCGAGCATCAGACTAGATTCAGGGAAACCCTTCTGACCCATTTCCCAGTAGACCAAGGCGGTCGTTTTGAGACATATCTCATCTGATTCCGATGGTGGAATCACTAGGCTACATTTTTTCCAGAAGAAGAGGGGCGCATTCCCCCAGGGGTATCCATCTAGGGTCCAGATTCATCAACAGAGGGGCCCGAAAGATACCAGTACTGAGGACTAGAGTAGGGCACATCATTTGGGATAGTTTCTAGGCCATTTTGAGAAGTATATCTCCCAGGGTGAACTTTCCAGACTTCCAACAGTTACCGTTAGAGCTGCCATAGTCCTAGCGCATCCATTGATTCCGCAGTGCTCCCATATTCCAGGTATTATCTTTTAGTTTCTTATTTGTATTCTTGCTAAGATCCTTTTTCTGTTGATCTAGTCAAGTATTGTCAGTTTATTCAGCCACATTCAGCCATTTTGTGATCCACAGAGATATCATAATACAAAATTTGCAGTCCTTTGTCACATTTATTATGTGTATGTTTATTTATATGTTGTAAACAATAGATCCTACATACACATTAGAAACATTTCCTAGACTATCCAAGTCAGGAATATTACATATAACTCCTAGTCCTACATCATCTACATCTTTTGTCACTTCTCCTATGATTACACAAGTTGTCATTCAACCTCCTCCACAAATTATGGTAGCAAGATATGCTCCCTTGGTGTTAGCGACTCCCTTACATGCTATGCCCCAAGACTATCAAACTAGACTTCCTCAGTTTGATGGTACTGGACCTCTTAATGCACAACAACATGTGGATAAAATGAATGATTACTTTGATTTGCAGGAAGTCAACGAGGCAGATGTCTAGATGATAATTTTTTCACAGAGTTTAACTGGAGATGTCAAAAAAAGGTTCAAATCATTACGGGCTGAAAGCATTGCTGATATTGCTGATTTTCATAGAAATTTTATCGACAGATGGGAGGTAAAGAAAAAACCTCTCCAAATTTTATCAGAATATGAGAATATCAAAAGGAATCAAGGTGAAACAGTGCATGATTGTTGCATTCGTTTAAATAATCTCTATAATGAAATTCCTGTTGATATCAAGCCTCCTCAAGGCTTGGCCTTAATCAAGTTACCTAATGCATTTGATGCTGATATGTCATACCAATTGAGATAAAGAAATTCTTCCACTCTAGAAGATTTGGAGAAGAGTGTAGTAAGTGTTGAAGCCAATCTGCTGGTCAAGAGAGCTAGACAGAGAACTGAAATAAGAGTTACAATCAAGGAAGATCCTTCCACTTCTTCTTCATATGATAAACTAGATTCCATATTCAAAACTATGGAGATAATGATGGAAAGGCTAACCATCGCCCACAGGAATCCACCCAGGGAGAATCAGCCTGCTCCTCAGATTCAAAATCCAAATTTCAGAAGGAACCCTCCCCATATCAGATAGAGAGAACCCAAAGACCAAAGGGAAAAAAGAGGTCATGATCAAGATATTAGACCACCTCTGTAAGAAAACAATTTTGATGAAGAGGAAGAGATAATTGAGGAGTTGGATGACATTCACATAAACCTCATGGGGGTGAATGACAACGAATCCATTTTTCCCACTCAGGAAGAACATGAGTTGTTTCTACTTTCATGGACATAGGTAAATGAGGAAGAGGAAGAATTTGAACAATAGGCCTTTGAAAATTCCATAATGGAAGTCCACAGACAATACAATTTAAGAAGAAATAAGTCCAACGACAACCAAACTAAGAAAGCTGCCGAAGAAAAGAAACCCTCATATACTACTCCTAAGAAAATCCCTGAAAAGAAGAATGCAGAGACCCCTGCAAAGAAGACTCTTGAATATTCACCAAGAATATCTTAGAATGAGGTTGCATCCACAAGTCAGCCTAATAATTATGCACAAAAAACTGTGGTTGATAAACTTGATTCTCAAAGCCAAAGAATAACTTCTACTACTTTTAGCTTGGAAGGTGAATTAGACAAATTGAAGATTCCTATTCCCCTGTCAGAACTAATGAAAAAAAATGCTTATAGATCACAGGTGATGAAAGAATTAATCATTGAACTAGAAATAGGCACAAAAGCATTAAATATTGAGCTAGTGGTACGTACAGACACTGTAAATGTTGCAGATGATCAACCTGAGCTACTTTTTGGTCCTGAGGTTGAGGGACACAATGAGAATGGATATGTTCCTCCTTTCTATATCAGTCTGAATATTCACGAAAAAACATTACACAATGCTATGATGGATTCTGGTTCTTCTCACAATCTCATACCCAAGGCTACGATGGAGAAGTTGGGGTTTGACATCACCAGGCCTTACAAGGACTTTGTAATATCCCCCGGTAGTGCCCTAGATATATTATGAATTGTAATAATGTTCATGAATTGTAATGATATTTTGTAGGCTGGTGAGCCGAGTATTGATAAGATGGTGAGCCTGTAGCCTAATTTTGTACATGTAATTATGAAAATCATTAATATAATATATGATCATCGCTACGTGCCAACCGACCATGAAGAAAGAGTGATGGGGGAATAAGCTTCCATAGAATGGGTAAGGGAAAAGGGGATGAAAGGTTGGAAGAGGGGCTAAGATTGAGGGCTTAAGTCCTTGAATAATAATTTATTATTATTCCAAAGATATGTGAAAAACATGTTATTTTTATCCTAAGTCCTTGGAAAAGGAAACACATACTTGATGGACTGCATGCATCTTCATGGGCGACATGTGTCGGCACAGGCACATGTAATTTAACCCAAGAATTGAACCATGATGGGGGTTATTCCTCCATTATTACATCCATTATCTGAACCGTGTTACCTCTGCATCTGATCACTGCATACCTCACACATCTCTGAAACCCGAAATCGTGAGACCTCTGTGATCGACTGGTGTATTCCTGTGAATTCCACCCAATCTCTACATTTGGTCTCCATCATCGAACTTTGCATAATTTCCTTGTCACGCACCCTGAAAACTAGTGGCAAACCCTGTGGACTGAGCCATGTCTCCTGTGTGTCCTGTGAACCTGGTTTATCCACACTACAAATATGAGTTCATGCTTAATTGTTTGGGTTGTTGTCTTCTGAGAAAATCGAGCATACCATAATTGTCTATGTCACATGTGTTATAACTATGGGTTGTTGTGGCCACGTAGGCCCTTGGCTGAATTTGATTGGCTACCGTCATCTATTCCTTGTTGAGCCATACTGTTGTCCTCCTTATGATGGAACAAAGTTGAAGAAGCAGGTTGTCAGGCCTATGTGCAACACTCTCTCCAGGTGAGAGGGGTGGTTGTGGTTGAAGAAGCAGGTTGTCAGGCCTGTGAACGACTCTCTCCAGGTGAGAGAGTGCACGGAGGAAGTGAGAACTCTTATAAGGGGTCCTGTAGCTTCCACAGAGCTCGGAGAATTCTAGTCTGGCCTGTAGTTGAAGCCTAAGGAAAGGGAGGTTTAGTAGCCGAAGGACTATCCGAGTGACAGTGAAGGTGTATACTCCTGGGGTGGGACAGACATGTGCAGAATGAGAGTCTGTGAGCAATGGGCATAAGTGGATCCTAGGAGAGAATCCATCCTCATAAACTGTGTGTATTCCTGTTGACCTTGCCTAGCCTAGGATTCCCTTGCCTGGTGGATCTTAGTCCCAGAATGGGGGTGACCTACTGCTGAGAGGTTCGTGGAAGGTCTGCATGCAGTTGGTGGTGTTATGCCAGTTTAAAATATAAGTATTAATTATGTACTTAATTTACATGTGATGCATGTCAGTTTCTTGAAATGTATCATGTATTTCATTGCAAGTTTGAATTTATGTTAATTCTGTTTAAGTCTGTATGACAACAGTAAATCCATGTTAAATATGTTAATTTGATTTAATCCATATTCTTTATAAATATATGTATATATATTCCGCATAGTAGCATTTCCTGGTAGTGGGGATGATGGTCAGGGACATTACAATATGGTATCAGAGACATGGTTTCAATGCTGAGCCTGGATGGGCCAAATAGTGGTCTTTAGACCCAAGGTTTCGAGTGGAAATGGTGTTCATATGGAATCAATTTCGAACCTTAGAATGTTTCTGAGTGCCAAGGGATTACTTGGCTGTGTTACGAAGCTCGGGAGGAGTAGCGGTAGAATAATACCGTATTTTTTGTGGTATTTGACCACAGAGAGAGAGCACTCAACACTTGGGGTGTTGGAGCCGTAGGATCTGTTTGGGAAAAAGGAGAGTCCTTTATGACCATCAGATCCAGAGAAGGTGCAGGAAGGTTATCTTGGAAACCTTTCAGAGTTCAACAATCGAGAGAAGTGGAATGCGCTGAGGCACAAACTCTCGAAGTCCCGAAGTAGATCACAACCGTCTGATTGCGAAGGACACACGTCAGTATATCATGAAATCTGGGAGAAAGTGATTCGGGAAAAAAAAAGCGTAGAGGAGTTGAAACTCTCGAAGCCCAAAGAGTTGAAGTGGTGAGTCATGATGATGTCACCTGGAGGTGACGAGGAAACATGGGATTGTTGTAGGAAAATCTTCCTGCAGACAAGTAGATCGACCTCTAGAGATTGACCTTAATCCTAGACAGAAAAATGCTTAACGTGGGTACTGACTTCCTTTCAAATCTATCTAAGTCTAATGCATGAGAAGGGAGAATAACAGAAGTACCTTTTAATCGATGTTTGTCCCTGCACGCTCCGAGTTGCGCTCCAATTCTTTTTCTTCTCGCTGAGGTTTGTGGACAAAACAAGGTACGACCACTTCCTACTCTATTGACATTATCTTGAAAACAAATCTATCAATGAATGATAAGTTCATGTAACATCAGACACAAACTAGAAAGAAACATGCCAAGCTTGTCATATTAACGAGAATAACGACAGCAGTACTTACAATCGTAGATGCGAATGCGACAGCTTCGTCAAGTCCTCTTCGTCCAACCCTTGCCTGAAAGATCCACAACCTGGATAACAGCAGCTTCACTAATCACTTCTCTTTGGCTGACTGTCAGTTTCCTCCAAGATCATAAGTTTCATATGTTCATTTCTTCCCCCTTTCCAATCAGCTCCAGCACCACTTATGAGATCATAAGTTTGGTGTAATTCTCTATTTTGCAACCCCCTTTCACCATTAGAAAGATTTCTTATATAGCCTTGGAGAGGCTCAACAATCTTGAGATATCCTTGGGGAGGTTGAGGATTTTCCTCCTTCAGTTGAGGATCTACCCTAGGATCATGGATGGACTAGGGATTCAAATCCAACTCCATTCCAATAATGAAAAGACGCTTCCCCCATTCATCTCAACAGCTTAAAAACTTCCCAGAATAGGTAGCGCTCTCTCAAAAGGGCCATCAGAGCGTTGTAGTGCTCCCTAGTAGGCTTTAGGGGGCGCCAGCGCCCTCAAAATCTATAGCGCTCCCTTAAAAGGGGAAGGGGAGCGTTATAACACTCCCTAACAGTGTATGGGGGAGCGTCGGCACTCCGAGATAGTGTAAGGGGGAGCGCTCTTCTCCAAAACTCAGTTTTTTGGTTGCTTTCAGATGGAAAAAGGTTTGCAAGCCTGCTAACTCAATTCTCCTCTTCCAAATCAGATGTTTGAGGTGTTTCAAGTGTCCTTCTCTTGTCATTATAGGCATGACATAGGCATCATGGCAGTATGCTTTGTTTGATGTTTGCAACACTTGTGAGCAACATGCGACACTTGCGAACTTGTGAGAAAAATGCGACACTTACGACCTTTGTAATGACGACACTTGCGACACTATCAAAGTGAGTAATTTTGATGTGTAACAGATTTCCCCCCAAAGTATGAATTTAGAAGATAGGAACTGATAACTGAAATACTTTGTAGACTCTCAAGAAAGGGTATAGACTCGGAGAACCCGACGGAAGCTGCACACAAACATCCAACAAATATCATGACATATTTCAAAACCCAAGTCAGGCATACCTATGCTTGGGTGATCAAGGCTTTGCAAGATATGGCCGCCATAAAATACACTGCGGATCCATAATTGTATTGATAAAAATGCATAGCCACTGAAAATACACTGTGGATCTATACTCTGATGACATGAACTGATCATAGCCATGAAGAATACACAGTGGATCTACGAGATGACAAGACATAGCCACGACCAATACAAAGTGGATCTATGTAACAATATATGTGTCATTTTTCAAAAGAAACTCCATTGCAACCTGGGCAAAGTATATATCAAGGTGAATAACTCAACGCAGGGTCTTCTTACCAATCCCCGCGCGATACGATTCTAACCATGTGAATAGACGTTTTGGTGTCGAACACGGCATAAACCACTTGATTACCAGTCAATGAGGTAAACCGTTAACAAGTGTGAGGGAGATCACCATTAATGTCAATGATTCCCAAGGTATCTTAGTACATTCCACTGAACATGAATAGATGAGCTGAAGTCAAACATTCGTGGAATCATTCGATCAGAGGTCAATGATGTAAACCCACTATTGAATGTGAGGAGGCCCGACATTGAGGCATGCAGGTCCCAAAGTACTAATTAGTTTCTAAGTCTACTTCCCGGATAATGTGTTGAAGTCGACAGGAATAGACTCGTCGAGGGAGGGCCTTGATGTATCCCCCATCAACAACAAGAAACAGGCATAGAGATGTAATTGGTGGATCAAATGGACATGGACTGACACAGGTTTTGAGGCAAGATATTTGGGATGGATGACTCTCGAGGCGGATACTTCTCTTGAACACTGGGGCACAACAGCAAAACATGACATGGACGGGACAAAACAGCAAATCCACATGCCTCCACAGGACAAAACGTGTCTGTTGCACCCAATCCATGGAGCATCCCTTTTCAAGGAAATCCACATGCCTCCACGGGACAAAACATGACATGGACCAAAACTTATGCAATGGATGCGATGACTTGCGTCGGGTGACCCAAAGGAGTGAAAAGAAAATCAAAGGATTGGCTCAGTGCAGAGGTTTAGTGGATTATGATATGTGCAAATGACAAAGTGTCGTGTTCAAGGGTGACTCTAAGACGTGTTGGATGATGTTTCTCAAGAGATTGCTTGGCTTGCTCCTTTCAATTTTTCCCCCATCCAAATAGATGAGTACCTCTTTTTAATTTAACGAGCTCGAGGAGGATAACACATGCTCGATATAACTCACCTTCAGTAAGTTCCTCTTCCTTTGTTTAACGAACCGAAAGAAGTAAGGGATTGGTCCCGTATGGGCCTGTCGATGTGTGCTTTAACGAGTCCAAAGACAGAAAAATCGAAGGTTTTTCGGGATTATAGAGTTTGGAAAAACGCTTAAAAGAGAACTCTCTCAGTTCCTTTTTCGTACAGTAGTCCAACGAGACCGAAAAAGGGTTAAACTATTGCTCGCAAGATGCCCTTTCTAACCTTTTAACGAGTATGAAAGGAAGCAAGATCACTTGACAATCTTTTCATATTTAGAGAGTCTGAAAAGGGTTTAAAGGAGACTCCAGGGGGGTTCCTTTTTCGTGTGTTCATATCCGTACGGGTCCAAAAAAGAGATAAAAGTTTACCTGGTTTCATTCTCATGTATTTACGAGAACGAGAAAGAACAAAGACTAATCTCGGTATGCCCCCAGCTTGAAAGCTGGTGACTTGACTCCAGAATGATCATCAAAGGCTGGAGACATGCCCCCCAAGCTTCAATTCATTCACTGACTTTGAGGTTGTCACCAATTTCTGTGCTAGATGGAGAAAAAGGATATAGGTGTATGAATTGAAGGTTCAAAACAAGACCTAACGAAAGACTCGACTCGACATCTACGAGATCTGGCGAAAGACTCAACTTGAAGGGATGAGGTGATTGTTTCATTTTTTAATGAGCTTGACAAAAGAACTATGCTCAAGGTTCCAGGTTCGATCCCCAGATTGTTGTTTCATTTTTTAATGAGCTTGCTACAGAAAAGAAACTATGCTCAAGACATCTGTTTCATTTTTTAACGAGCTTGCCACAAAGAAGAGAAACTATGCTCATAACATTCCCCCAGCATGAAATCTAGTGGCCTTTGTTTCATTTTTTAACGAGCTTGCCACAGAGAAGGGAAACTATGCTCGTGACCTCTTCTTGATCATGGCTTCCACGAGGATAATTCTCTGGAAGGATACCATGTCAAGGGACAAAACTCAGTCATGGCTTCCAAGAGATCTTAACTGTATGGAAGATAATCACTCAAGGAGGGACATAGGCCGAGGGCCGCGATAGGGGTAAGGAGATCAGGCTCCAATAAACCTACCGAAGAGATCACCATGTCAACTACTGGATCCAAATCATCGGAATTTGAGGTCATGGGAGACAACACCACATAATTGACATGTGGTGGGGGTGATACTATCTGCATATAATAACCACTTAGGGAGGTAGTCCAGTCGGGGCCGATGAATGAAAGTTGATCAATGGTCACAATTCTTCCATCGTGAGGGAAATATATCACATGGAAAAGAGTGGATACAATAGCTTTCATGGCATATACATAATCCCGCCCAAGGAGTAAAGAGAAATCCAAGGGGTCTCGGACTACCATAACATCGATAAAGATAGTTTTCCCTCCCAAAGTTACAGGAAACTGAGGAAGGATCCCTAAAGGTTGACTAGTTCTTATGTTAAAAGCTAACAGATTCTGTGTAACCGGTGTAAGTTGCAGACAACCCAAAGCGTACCAAGCAACAGAAGACAAAATATTAACAGATGCACCTTCATCTATCAACGTTTGAGGAACGTCCCGACCACGAACCTGTACTGTAATCTGGAAAGGAACGTGAGGGGGAAGACGAGGTCCAGTTAGCGCACCCCAATAAAAAAGGATGGCCTCATTACTTGGAGGGGGTTCCATGGGAGGAGGCGGAATGCCCCCAGGCATGGTAGAGTCTGTATTAACAAGAAAAACATGGGCAGTATCGGGTTTACTCTCTAGAAGGAGAGTAGGATCAACCGATGATTGGATCAGACCGACTAACGGTGGACTTGGATAGACCACTTTGGCACTCTTCAGAGGAAGAGTGGGACTAACTGAGGAAGGGACTAGATCAGTCACTTGGACGTTCCTCAATGGAGGGATGGGATCGACCGATGGCGAAACTAGATCGACCACTTTGGTGTCACTCTCTAACGGGAGAGTGGGATCGACTGAGGATGAAGATAAATCGACCACTTTGGTGTCACTCTTTTGATGAAGAGCATGGATGATCGATGACAGAACTGGATCAACTACTGGGGTTTGTGGTTCAATCGAGGAGGAAACTAGATTGACCACTTGATCAACTGGACTGACTGGGGGTGGAACCGGATTGACCAATCCATCAACCAATGATGGGTCGGAGGAAAGATTATGATAACCTTTTGGAAGTTGAAGTTTTTCCAAAAGAGAAGAAGCCTTGGCCATGCGAGGACAAAGGTGAGAGTAATGATCACCTTTACATAACATGCAAGGGAACTTGACAGTTTTCTTCTTCTTACCAACCTGAACATCACTAGTTGACGGGGTATCATCGACATGACTGACAGAGGCCGATGACGTGGAGGACCACATTTCTAAGACCTGGGAAAGACCGGGGCAATCCCTCAGAAAATGGTCACCCTTACAAAGGCTGCAAGGGAATTTGGGTTTTGGATTGTTCCTTTTAATCTTGTTGATCTTATCAACACTCCCAGTACTATTAACAATAACTGGTTTCTTAGAGCCAACATCTGATGTTGTTGGGGCCTTGGTCCTTTGGGGATCTTCTTCTTCTTCTCTTTCCGTTTCTTCTTCTTTTGATCAACCTGGCTACTTGCTTTAGAGCTTTCACTGGGTGAAGAAGGAGAAATGGAAGGAGACTTGATGGGCGAAGAAGGAGAAAATTCGACATGAGGTTGATGTGTGGGTGGTGCATTGACATCCAAAGTATTAAGTGCAACTGAAACATTGGGAGGATTTAGGATCACCGGAGTGGGGAACAACCAAACTGGTAATCCAATAGTGAGTCCTGGAAGACTCAGTGTGGCAACATATGGAGGACCAAAGTTTCCAAATGAAGGAAAAGTATAAGGTTCCCCAGGAGAAGGGGTTCCTCCATTGGTACTCCTAGGATTCGATGCCATTAACACTGACTCGACCTAAGGTCCACTAAGTAAAGGAAACAACATACGCTAATAGAATATAAGAATCACAACCAAGCAAACAGGACCTTCTCTCGATGACCGTACTAGTTGGTGATGAAATCCAACGTCGCGTGATCAAGTCCAGAAGGGGTGGAGATAGGGTGGAACAGTTACAATGGTGACCTGCTTAACGGACTTATGCCTTGGTGCAAGCTTCCATGCAGTAATTGTGGATTTACCCTCCAAGGAGCCCGAGTGAGTTTGACCAATGTCTGCTCCAGGTACAGTGAGACTTCCCATCACCGTCACCTTGTGTAAGACCCTAAATATTATGGCCACTAAGGTTACCAATTCGCAGTCAGCCCCTGGGTGGGAACAATCGACAGTTCGATCCGAACGTACGGGCAGGGTATCAAGCCCAAAACCAACTAAGAGGTTTCCATGCAGTAATTGTGGATTTACCTCAAAGTGATCCCCATAATACGATCCGACCACCACAATCAGTTAAACCACGAAGGGTTAGTCCCCGTAGCTTACCCGAATGCAACCTCGTGCGTAACCCCTGTGTGAGAGGGGGATCCCAGGCAGACTTATGCGATAATTGGATTTGACTCTCCCTAACTCAGGATGCTAATGTTTGTTTTGAAAACTTTGGAGAGTTATGCTCACAACCCTAATCCAAATTACTAATCCTAGTCTACTGTTGGTGGAGGATCCTAGCAAAGAAAAAGTTCTAGATAATTTTTAATTAGCGTTGATTTTTATGGTTGTTCTTTACACAAAAGGGGTGCATGGAAGTGAAACAAATGGAATTATGATCCAGACCCAAAGAATGTATCGAACATGATAAGCAGTCATTTTCTTTCGATGAATGTCTATCTAAGGGAGAGAGAGAGTTCTTTCACTAACAAGCACAACTACGGAATGCCCTCAAACAATTCTTTTCTCAATCAAATCTTGATGTAATGCAAAACTTTTAAATGCCTTCTAATATGCTCAATCAATCATGAAGATATCTTTATTTTTCGCGTATGGATGATGGTTAATACAATCACAATGCTTATCTTTGCTAATTCTCTTCTTGGTATGAATGAAAACCAAACTAGCATAAGCAAAAGTCACGCAAACAATACACCCTTCGTAGCAATTAAAACGAAAAACGAAAGAAAAGAAACAATAAAAGAAAAAAGGCAAACTTCACACCCAAAAACGAGAGTTGAAGAACAAATGATCGTGTTTGAAAACGAGATACAGAGGTCTGTAGACCTTTGATGACCTTCACCAGGGTTTTGCTCAATTGAAGAGAAGAGAAAAACAATGCATGGGTTCCAAGCTTTACTCAATAAAAACTTGATGCAAAAAAGGTGAAGAAGGTTACAAGTTCCAATCCACAAGGTGTTTATTCTTCAAAAAGACTAGATGTCAGAGCTAAAAGGAAGAAAAACTGACTCACTGAATCACTCAGCAGAAGAGCCACAGAGGCAAACCCTAAAAAAATGCAATTGTGAAGGGTTTTTTGGCCAAAAGGGGGTTGGCGCTCTGTTGCCAAGGGCAAAGAGCGTTATAGCGCTCTGTGTAAGGCTACTAAAAGCGCTGGCGCTCTGATAACACTAAGTCAGGGGCGCCAGGGTCTAAAATTCCCAGAAATGTCAAAAAATTTCAAAAATTGAGATCTGAGCTCGATAAGTATGCTGAATGTGACAAGGTAAGGAGCCAATTAGCTCATGAAACTAATCAAAGAGGGGTAAAACAGGTCTAAAACAATCAAGGGGCAGAACAAGGTCAATGAGGACAAAAAATCCAAACAAGAGGTTTCGATTCGAGGCTATTTCCCCAGCGGAGTCGCCAGTTTCTGTTGTAGGAAAATCTGCCTGCAGACAAGTAGATCGACCTCTAGAGCTTGACCTTAACCCTAGACAGAAAAATTCTTAACGTGGACACTGACTTCCTTTCAAATCTATCTAATTCTAATGCATGATAAGGGAGAATAACAAAAGTACCTTTTAATCGACGTTTGTCCCTGCACGCTCCGAGTTGTGCTCCAATTCTTTTTCTTCTCACCGAGGTCTGTGGACAAAACAAGGTACGACCACTTCCTACTCTATTGACATTAGCTTGAAAACAGATCTATCAATGAATGATAAGTTCATGTAACATCAGACACAAACTAGAAAGAAACAGGCCAAGCTTGTCATATTAACGAGAATAACGACAACAATACTTACAATCGTAGATGCGAATGCGACAGCTTCGTCAAGTCCTCTTCGTCCAACCCTTGCCTGAAAGATCCACAACCTGGATAACAACAGCTTCACTAATCACTTCTCTTTGGCTGACTGTTAGTTTCCTCCAAGATCATAAGTTTCATATGTTCATTTCTTCCCCCTTTCCAATCAGCTCCAGCACCACTTATGAGATCATAAGTTTGGTGTAATTCTCTATTTTGCAACCCCCTTTCACCATTAGAAAGATTTCTTATATAGCCTTGGAGAGGCTCAACAATCTTGAGATATCCTTGGGGAGGTTGTGGATTTTCCTCCTTCAGTTGAGGATCTGCCCTAGGATCATGGCTGGACTAGGGATTCAAATCCAACTGCCTTCCAAGAATGAAAAGACGCTTCCCCCATTCATCTCAACAGCTTAACAACTTCCCGTAATAGGTAGCGCTCTCTCAAAAGGGCCATCAGAGCGTTGTAGCGCTCCCTAGTAGGCTTTAGGGGGCGCCAGCGCCCTCAAAATCTATAGCGCTCCCTTAAAAGGGGCAGGGGAGCGTTATAACACTCCCTAACAGTGTATGGGGGAGCACCGGCGCTCCGAGATAGTGTAAGGGGGAGCGCTCTTCTCCAAAACTCAATTTTTTGGTTGCTTTCAGATGGGAAAAGGTTTGCAAGCCTGCTAACTCATTTCTCCTCTTCCAAATCAGATGTTTGAGGTGTTTCAAGTGTCCTTCTCATGTCGTTATAGGCATGACATAGGCATCATGGCAGTATGCTTTGTTTGATGTTTGCAACACTTGTGAGCAACATGCGACACTTGCGACCTTGTGAGCAAAATGCGACACTTGCGACCTTTGTAATGACGACACTTGCGACACTATCAAAGTGAGTAATTTTGATGTGTAACAGGGATGTGTGCCATGTGTTAGTGGGTTTAGAACGCGTGGATGATTGAAATGGAATTTGGAACGTGACGAGTGTCACCCGTATGAATGGGCCACATATCACTCACTAGTATTCTGCCACGTGGCATCCTGTGTGAGCAGAGTTAGTGGGGCCCAAGTTTACGTAACGTAGTTAAAGGTCAGAGGACCCCTAGTGGAATTGATCACGATGCATCAAGATCAACGACCAGAAGACATTGCAGGGACCCAAGTTGCACGCAAGCTAATTCTCCAAGGTGGTCCCGCAATCCAAACCATGTTTTCACCAAGGGGTTACGTAATAATGTCAAGAGAATTGTAGGATGAAAGGCGAGTTACTCCAAACCATTGTTGCATGCCCCCGCAATTGGAAATTGTTAAGTGATGTGATGTAATAACGTCACCTAAGGTGATGTGGAAGTGTTCTAAGATTAATGGTCCAGGGTGTGTGGATGTGAAATCTTCCGAATTCCTGAAGTCCCGAAACTCAAATGCCTGAGGTTCCACAATGGGTGTCAGCCATTAGATGTTGGGTATATGTGGACAGTTGATCCACCATACTGCATGAGTTCCGTAACTTGGAACTATGAGTGATTGTTGTGTTATGCTTGGAAATTTTTCGAGGCTGAAGGCCTTGGTCACGACCCATGGTTGCGTGGGTTGGGGACTGAGAGAAAGGGGCTAGTGCCTGAAAAATTAGCAGAGAAAAGCTTCGAAAGAAGAAATATACAGGGATTCTTGATTAAATGAGAATCACAGAGAATGAAAACTGAACGTTTTCTTGAATCAGATTTGTTTATGAATGCAGTGGGATTTATTAAGGAATGATGACCTGGAAAATGTTGGTTGTCTACATGTTGTGTTTGCAGAAGTTTAACGAGTGCCAGAACCGAATAGAATTTCCACTGAGTGCAAAAGAAATGGAAGAGACACATAATGCTTCCAGTTCAGAGAATGAAGCAAAAGGAATGGATGTTCATTTGGGAGTTGAAGGGTTGAACTCCAATGGGCATGGAGAAGAGATAGATAAGGAAGGGAATATGATGAAAATCATTGAAATATTGCAAAAAGATGCCCAAACACATCGAGAAGATAGCAGGAAGCTCATGAAAGCTAAGGAACAACAGGGAGAATTCAACTTAAAGTTGATGAAGAGTATGGAGAGAATAGAAAAGAAGTTGGACAAGGAGAGAGACTCGATAAAAACAGGGAGTCACTAGAATTCTGAGGGAAGAAGATCAAGGAGTGGTGGTAGACACCATCATCACTCCCAAGGTCGCTCCAAGAGGAGGACACATAGTAGTTCAAGTCCATATCCTACCAGAAAGCACAAGAGATCTGGAGTACATGAACTGAAGGGAAAAATGAACAAGATTAAGCCTCCTACGTTTGATGGAGAACATAAGAAGGAGGAAGATGTTGAGATATGGTTGCTTGGCACGAGGCAATATTTCCAACTGCAGAATCATTCCTCTCATGCAGAAGGAAGAATTGCGATGTATTAGCTGAAAGGAAAAGCATCCATGTGGTGGGATCAACTTGTGCAAGTGCAACAAATTAGAGATAAATATGTCACTTTGAAATAATTCAAGAGGTATTTTGAGAAGAAATACTTGACTAAAAGATACTACGAAAAAAAGATGAAAGAGTTATTTGAACTCAAGCTGGGCAGCATGACCATTGATGAATATGAACGAAGATTTTTGGAATTGCTGAAGTATGTTCCATTCATCAAGGATGAGACTATCAAGATTCAGAGGTATCTAAGTGGATTTCCACCTTCCATTGGTGACACGATCCAGTATGATGACCCTAATACCATGGAAGAAATGATAATAAGAGTGAAATGATTATATGAGTAGAAAATATAGAAGCCTACTTTCCAGAAGGCTTGGGAAGAAAAGAAGAAATTCAAGATGGATCAGAGGAAGAAGGGAACTAATCCACCCTTTTTCAGAAACAGTCCTCAAGGAACGCCATCTTTTAGAGAGTCCAGGAAGGCTGAAGTGGGTGGGAAAATGCCAAGACTGCCACCTATGGAATGTTAGGGTTGTAAAGAGAACCATAGGTACAAAGATTTCCCCCATAGAAACAATAAAGTGAGAGTTGTCCACAATGTTCAGCAAGCTGAAATAGTGGAGGACATGGGAAGTAGAATGCCAAGGATACATGCAGCCCTGGAAAACAAGCAAGATGAATATTAGTCACACATGATTGAATTAGAAGGCATGATAAACAACCATGCATTTACTATTTTAATTGATTCATGGGATAGCAATAGTTATATAGATCCTAGAGTGGTGGAAAGTTTTCAATTGTCAAGAAGAAAACATGAAAAGTCTTGGTTAGTGCAGTTGAAGAAGTGCTACATAAAAGGCTGTCAATTATTTGCAACCCATGTGGAGGAAACACCTAAGGATAAGGTGTCAAAGATTGAAGATCATGCGGTACTAAAGGAGTTTGAAGATGTATTTTAGGAGGTACTTGGACTACCTCTGAAAAGAGATATTGACTTCTCTGTAAATTTGATGCCTGGAGCAGCTCCATTGTCAAAAAATCCTTACAGAATGAGTATGCCAGAGTTGAAAGAGTTGCAGTTACAGCTTGAAGAGATTCTAAAGAAGGGGTATATATGCCCAAGTGTGTCACCTTGGGGTGCCCTGGTCCTGTTTTTGAAGAAGAAAGATGGGATGCTGAGATTGTGTATCGATTTTAGACAATTGAACAAAGTAAATGTAAATAACAAATATCCTATGTCGAGGATTGATGACCTCTGCGATCAGTTGAAGGATGCGAAGATATTTTCAAAGATAGCACTCAGGTTGGGATATCACCAGGTAAGGATAAAGGATGAGGACATCAACAAGACCACCTTTAGAACAAGGTATGGTCATTATGAATTCACAGTGGTGCCATTTGGGTTGTGAAATGCACCCGTTGTTTTTATGTGTGTAATGAATGGTGTATTCAGGGACTATCTGGACAAGTTTGTCATAGTATTTTTGGATGACATTCTGGTTTATTCCAATTTGGAGGAAGAGCATGAACAACATCTGAGGATGGTGTTGCAGGTGCTAAGAGAGAACCAATTGTATGCCAAGTTGAGCAAATGATCATTTTATCAGGAGGAGATCCATTACTTGGGGCATATTATTTCGAAGGATGGGATAGATGTAGATCCTAAGAAGATCGAGGCCATGAGAGAATGGTCAACACCGAAGAATGTGACATAAGTAAGATCCTTTATGGGTCTAGCTAGTTATTATAGAAGCTTTATCGCAGAGTTCTCGACGATAGCTCACCCTATCACTTCCTTGCAAAGGAAGGAGAAGAAATTTCAGTGGACAGAGGATTGTGAGAGAAGCTTCCAACAATTGAAGCAACTATTAACCATTGCTCCAATCCTGAGGATTGAAGATCCAAATGAATACTTTGTAGTGTGTACAAATGCATGAAAATAAGGACTGGGAGGAGTCCTTAGTCAGAATGGATTCGTAATTTGTTATGAATCCAGAAAGTTGAAAGAGCACGAAAGGAACTATGCAACTCATGATTTGTAGTTGGAAGCCATAGTACATGCTCTAAAGAAATTGAGGCATTACCTAATGGGAAGGAGGTTCAAATTGATGATAGACCATAGAGGTCTGAAGTATTTGTGTGATCAGCCAACCTTGAACGCTAGACAAAGTAGGTGGTTGGAGTTTCTCTGCGAGTATGACTTTGATATCAAGCATATCAAAGGAAAGGAAAACAAAGTGGCTAATGCACTCAGTAGGAGAAGGCATGAATTACATGCTACATCCATTAGAATGTACCAAACTAATATTAAAGGAAGAATTTCAGAGGCTACAAATATAGATTTGCAGTACATAGATTTGGTAGCAAAGCTAAAACAAGGTAAGATGCCACAGGAAGTGGAGAATTATAAATTGGAAACTGATGTAATACTGTATAAGAACAAAATTTATGTACCTAATTTCTAGGACTTGAAACTTATGATTTTGAATGAAATGCATAATGTGCCTTATGTTGGGAACACTAGAAAACCGTGGCAGCAATCAAGAGACATTACTTTTGTCCAGGTATGAAGAAAAATATTGTTGAATACATCACCAAATGTATGGAGTGTCAGAAGGTTAAAGCTAAGCACAAGCACCCAACAGGGTTGCTACAACCTTTACCCATTCCTGAGTGGAAGTGGGAAGTGGTGAAAATGGATTTCATCACGGGATTGCCCAAGACAGGAAATCATCATGATTCAATCATGGTGGTAGTGGACAAGCTTACGAAAGATGCCCATTTCATTCCGTTAAAGACTACTCACAAGGCAATAGATGTTGCCGACATTTTTATGAGGGAAGTAGCACGATTGCACGGTATTCCCAAGACAATTGTGTTTGACAGGGACCCAAAATTCACCTCAAAGTTCTGGAAGGGTTTGTTCAAAGGATTTGGAACGAATATGAACTTTAGCACAACCTATCATCCTGAGTCGGATGGGAAGACAGAGTAGGTGAATTGAGTGATAGAAGAAATACTAAGGATGTATGTGATGGACAAACCATTGAAATGGGAAGACTACCTAGTCTTGGTAGAATTCACCTACAATAATGGGTATCAAGCATCGTTGAAGATGAGCCCATTTGAAGCACTTTATGGAAGAAAGTGCAATACTCCGGTAAGCTGGGATAATCCAGCTGATAGGGAAGTAGTTGGGCCAGATTTGCTCAAGGAAATGGAAGAACAAATGCTAAAAATTAAGCAGAATTTGAAAGATGCCTAAGACAGGCAGAAAAGTTGTGCTAATAAAAACATAACCCATAGAGAGTTTAAAGTGGGTGACCATATTTTCCTGAAAGTAAAAGCCAATAGAAGTCCCCTGAAACTGGGAAGATGTTCCAAGTTGGCAACCAGATTTTGTGGGCCATTTGAAATCCTCGAAACAATTGGGCCAGTTGCATATATGCTTGCATTCCCTGCATCCATGACTGTACATAATGTGTTTCATGTTTCATTTCTTAATAAATATATACCTAATGCTAATCATGTTATCAATTGGAATGTGATTTAGGTGGAGCAAGAAGGTGTCTTGCAAGTGCATCCTGTGCGCATATTGGACCGGAAAAGAAAGCAGCTTTAGAATCGAGCCATAGGGCTTGTAAAGGTCTAGTGGACCTGGTACGGTACCGAGGATGTGACATGGGAGCATGAGGATGCTATGTAGGCAAAATACCCACATCTTTTTTAATGTTTTGAAAATCTTGTTGATGTTGTGTAAAGAGTTGCACTGAGGACCGTGCACAAATAAGGGGAGGGGATTGTAATATCCCCCAGTAGTGCCCCAGATATATAATGAATTGTAATCATGTTTATAAATTGTAATCATGTTTTGTAGGTTGGTGGGACGAGTATTGATAAGCTGGTGGGCTTATGTGTTTATTAGGTTGGAGAGCCTAAGTGTTAAGGCCAAGAGCCTAATTTTGTATATGTAATTATGCAGATCATTAATAAACTATATGAACATTGTTGCGTGTTGACTGACCATGAAGAAAGAGTAATGGGGGACTAAGATTCCACGGAATGGGTAAGGGAAAATGGGTTGAAAGGTTGGAAGAGGGGCTAAGCTTGAGGGCTTAAGTCCTTGAATAATAATTATTATTAGTCCAAAGCTATGTGAAAAACATGTTATTTTTATCCTAAGTTCCTGGAAAAGGAAACACATACTTGATGGAGTGCATGCAACTTCATGGGAAACATGTGTCATCCCAGGAACATGCAATTTAACCCAATAATTGAGTCGTGATGGGGGTCCATCCTCCATTCTTGCATCCGTTGTCTGAACCATGTTACCTTTGTGTCTGATTGTTGCATACCTCACATAGCTCTGAAACTCAAAATCGTGAGATCTTTGTGATTGACTGGTGTATTCTTGTGAATTTTGCTCAGTCTTGGCATTTGGTATCCATCTTCGATGTCTGCATAATTTCCTTGTCACACACCCTGAAAACCAGTGGAAAACCCCGTGGACTGAGCCGTGTATCCTGTGAACCCAGTTTATCCACACTACAAATCCTTGTTTGTGCTTAACTATTTGGGTTGTTGTCTTCTGAGAAACCTAAGCATACCATTATTGTCTATGTTGTGTGTGTTATAACTATGGGTTTTTGTGGCCAAGCAGTCCCTTGGATGAGTTTGATTGGCTATCATCATGTGTTCCTTGCTGAGACATATTGTTGTCCTCCTTGTGTTGGAATGAAGCTAAAGATGCAGGCTATCAAGCTTGTGTGCAACGCTCTCTCCAGGTGAGAGGGGTGGTTGTGGTTGAAGAAGCAGGTTGCCAGGCCTATGAGTGACTCTCTCCAGGTTAGAGAGTGTGTGGAGGAAGTGAGAAATCCTGGAAGTGGTCCTATAGCTGTCACAGAACTCGGAGAATTCCAGTCTGACATGTTGCTGAAGCCCAAGGCAAGGGAGTTTTAGCAACCGAAGGATTGTCCAGGTGACAGTGAAGGTGTATACTCCTAGGGTGGGACATGCATGTGGGGAATGAGATTCTGTGAGTAGTGGGAATAAGTGGCTCCTGGGAGAGAATCCATCCTCATAAACTGTCTGTCTTCCTGTTGACCTTGCCTAGCTTAGGATTCCCTTGCCCGATGGATCTTAGTCCCAACTCGGGGGTGACCTACTACTAAGAGTGATGAGCAGTGTGGTCTACGGCTGGGAGGTTCGTGGAAGGTCTGCATGCAGTTGGTGGTGTTATGCCAGTTTAAAAGATAAGTATTAATTTTCTACTTAATTTATATGTGATGCATGTTTGTGTTTTGAAATGTATCATGTATTCCATTGCAAGTTTGAATTGATGTTAATTCTGTTTAAGTCTGTATGACAGTAATAAATCCATGTTAAATATGTTAATTTGATTTAATGCATATTCTTTATAAATATATGTATATATATATTCTGTGTAGTAGCGTTGCACGACAATGGGGATGATGGCCGGGGACGTTATAGACTTATACTCTTTTGACTCTAGTGAGGTTAAATGCATAGTTTTGATTAAATATTTGTGTATTACCCTGACACAGATCCCAGCTAAGAGCATGGTCATGGATATTGTGGTTGCAGACATTCCTCCGAAATATGGTATGTTATTATCTAGGTCTTGGGGTGCTAAGTTAAAGGGCACTTTACAGTTAGATATGTCTTATACCACCATACCTGTATTTGGACAACAAAGAAGGTTGTACAGGGAGACTCTGATGAAGTACATGGTCATCAATCAAGAGAAGCCGCATAATTATCCTTTGTACTTTGTTCACTCAGACATGGACTCTTTCATTTTATATAATGATGGTGACTTGGATAATCAAATTTCACAATTAGAGGATGATGCATCTAGCCTAGAGGAAAATCAATTAGTCATCGAGGAAAGAAAAACAAAAACTGATGAAACACCAGAACCTCTATGGAGTATGGATTTCGATGGAGCAGTCAGTAAAGAAGGTACTGGAGCTGGGGTGTGGATAATAATCATAAATCAAGGTATTCGGAAAGTCACTCTTACAAATTAAATTTTCATTGCACCAATAACATAGCTGAGTATGAAGCATTGATGCTCAGCCTGAAGTTTTTGAAGAAACATGGTGCCAAAAGGATTATGGTAAGAGGTGACTCTGAACTGGTTGTTAAACAAATTAAAGGTGAGTATTCTACAAATTACCCTAGACTCAGATCTTATAGAAACATTGTTTTGGATTTTCTACAATGTTTCATTGAAATTGAATTGCAGGTAATGCCCAAAGGCCAAAATATACTTGTAGATGGATTGACTACTTCAAAAGCCACATGTAAAATAACTTTCCATCCAAATATCCATTACACTGTAGAGGTGAAATGTAGGTTGCCCGTTCCAGACAACATCAGGTACTGGCAAGTATTTGGCAACGATGAACAAATTGAAGATTTCTTGCAGTCTAAAAATGATTTTGAATGTACACATATAGATTTAGATAGCAATGATGATAGTGTAAATAAATCAGAATTAGAAAATGATAGTGTAAATAAAGTAGATTCAGATGAAATAAATGAAAAAGAGGAAGACTCAGATATTTTGCAATTCAAGAATAATGTTTTACCTAGAGGTTTAGTTCCTTTAGAAGAGATGTTTGATTTCGACGATGTAGCGAAAAAGCCAAAAATAGAACCTACTAGAAAATAAGTAGAAGAATGTAATACAGGAATAGATGAAAAACCAAAAATGATAAAACTATCCAAATGTTTACCTCCAGAGCAAAAACATAAATATATTGATCTATGCAAGGAATTTTTAGATGTCTTTACTTGGAGTTACGAAGATTTGAAGTCTTATGACACTAGTATCATACAACATAAAATCCCAATAAAAGAAGAAAAAAAGCCTTTCAAGAAGAAACTTAGGAGGATCAATCCAAAGTTATTGCCCCTGATAGAAAAAGAGATAGAGAAACTGTATGATGCCAAAATAATAGTCCCCTTGAGATTTTCAAAATGGGTTTCTAATCTGGTTCCTACTAGAAAGAAAACTGGAGAAGTAAGGCTTTTCATTGGTTTTAGAAACCTCAACAAGGTTTCTCTTAAAGATAACTATCCTCTGCCTAAAATGGATCATATTTTACAAAAGGTAGTTGGAGCCAGTAGGATCTCTTTGCTAGATGGTTTCTCTGGATATAACCAAGTCCTTGTCCACCCTACCGACCAAGAGAAAACCGCTTTCACTACACCTTGGGGAACTTTCGTGCATGTGAAAATTCCCTTTGGTTTGATGAATGCTGGTGCTACTTTCCAGAGGGCAATGGACATTGCCTTTGTGGATGCGCTTGGTAGGTTTATATTCATATACTGGGATGATGTTGCTGTCTACTCAAAATCAGATGAGGAACATTTACAGCACTTCAGACGAGTGTTTGAAAAGTGCAGAAAGTTTGGGATCTCATTAAATCCCAAGAAAACTCTTTTTGGTTTATAAGAAGGAAAGTTGCTAGGGAATATAATATCCAAACATGGAATCAAGATAGACCCCAATAGAATATAATCCATCCAGAAGTTAGAACATCCTAGGAACATTAAAGAATTGCAATCATTTATTTTAAAAATAAACTTTATGAGGAGATTCATACCCAATTTGGCAGAACTCCTCAGGAAAATTACAAATATGCTTAAAAAAGACACAAAACTAAAGTGAAACACAGATTCCAAACAGTCCTTTGAGCAAGTAAAACATGCACTTACATAATCCCCTGTATTAATAAGTCCATATTACACTAAAGATTTATATTTATTCTCTTTTGCATCTGAACACACCATTGCAACGATCCTCTTGCAAAAAAACAATGAAGGCCATGAATATTCGATAGCCTTTTTTAACAAATATTTGAGAGATGCTGCACTGAACTACAACATAATGGAGAAACAAGATTTTGCCTTGGTAAAAGCAATTAAATATTTTAGAGTTTATATTCTCCATTCCCACACTATTGCTTATGTTCCTAATGCAGTGGTAAAGGATATTATGACTCAAGATAACCCAGATGGAAGGAGAGGGAAATGGATTGTAGTGATCCTTGAATATGAAATAGAAATTAAACCAACTAAACTGATCAAGGGTCAAGGCTTAGACAAACTAATTGTCAAATCAAATTTTCATGCCTTGGACATAAACTTCTTAGATGCAGTTGATGAACAGGAAGAGAAGGAGACTCCACATGTCAGGGAGGTATTCTCAAATTCTCCCTAGTATGGAGACCTCATCTTTGTATTACATAATTTACAATCTCCTCCTGGTCTAACTAAGACTAAAGCTAGATTCTTAAAACTAAAAGCATTGAAATATTGTATTTAGGATGGAAATCTATACTGGAAGGATGTTGGACGTATTTTGCTTAATTGTTTATTAAAGGATGAAGATGACAAGACATTGCAGGATTTCCATGAAGGATATTGTGGCGTGCATCTAAGTTGGAAGACTACCACTAACAAGATCCTCAGATCTGGTTTTTACTGTCCCACCTTGTTTGCAGACGTCCATAAAAAGGTAACCTCCTATCACAAGTTCCAGGTCTTTGAAGGTAAAAGGAAACTTTTTCCTTTGCCTTTGAAATCTATTTTTGTGGAAGCTCCATTCCAACAATGGGGTTTATACTTTATTGGTAAGATTCACCCACCTTCCTCAAGCCAACATAAGTGGATCCTCACAACTATAGACTACTTCACAAAGTGGATTGAAGTTGTACCTTCCCGAAAGGCCACAGATGTTGTAATCATCAAATTTATGGAAAATAACATTCTCTCTCGTTTTGGTTTCCCTAGAAAGATTATAACTGATAGTGCAACAACCTTTAGATCAAAAAATATAATATAATTTTGTAGCAAGTACCATATTACTTTGGGACACTCCACAACATATTACCCTCAGGGAAATGGGTTGGAGTCTTCAAATAAAATTTTGGTGAATATCATAAAGAATATGTTGCGGGAAAATAAGAAATATTGGCACAACAAGTTGGTCCATTCACTTTGGGCTAACAGGTTAACCAAAAAAAGATCAATTGGTATGTCCCCATATCAATTGGTATATGGCACTGATGCAGTTTTTCCCACTTCTTTTGGAGTTCCTGTTATGAAACTATTACAAGAAGTACAAGCTGAGCCTAATAACACCCAAAGGAGAATACCCTAGATGATCCAAATACAACAATCCAGAGATGAGGTATATAAACAGAACCATGTAATTCAAGAAAGCATCAAGAAGGTTTTTGACAGAAGAACCAAAGAAGATGATTTCAAATTGGGTGATCTAGTACTGAAATGGGATTCTAGAAATGAAGACAAGGGAAAGCATGGGAAGTTCGAAAATATATGGAAAGGACCTTACATCATCTAGGCATTTAGAGGAAACAATGCATTCATACTCAAGGACACAAAATGAGCATATCTTCTAGGAGGACCTATCAATGGCAGGATGCTCAAGCATTATGTTCCACCAGAATAAATATTTTTAACCATTCACCTCATTGTACAAACCATTTTTACTTTCATGTTATGTGTGGGTGTTGTTGATCAGATGGTTGAAGCCCAAAGAGAAGGCCCTAAGCCACTGACCAATGCCACCAGATTTTCAAAATAAAACAAATCAAGTTGTAGAAGAAGCACCAGAGA
This sequence comes from Picea engelmannii, assembly GCA_009831015.1. Lineage (NCBI taxonomy): Eukaryota > Viridiplantae > Streptophyta > Pinopsida > Pinales > Pinaceae > Picea > Picea engelmannii. Next base: position 334,234 of record ML777368.1, on the reverse strand, counting down.
AGAATTTTCAAAACATCAGGTAGCAGGTTCTTGGCACCTCACAAGGAGAGCACCATCCCCATTTAGAGCCACTATTATAACCCTATGTTTCATAGGATCATTTGGTGACTAGAAATTATTTCGTCTGGTTGCATTTGTGTTGTAAATAATATTTCATTCTGCAAATTATTTACAAAAAGAAAAGAAAGAAAAAGAAAAAATAAATAAAAGAATAAAAGAGGGTATGAAAAGAAAAATGATAAAACCACATGCAATAATAATGGCTTGATTCATACTATCTAACCATGGTCAATTCCTTTGAATTTATGCAAATAGGTTAGTGAATAAACTTGGCTAAACAGTCTAATCTTAGCCAAGTTAGATAGGTTAGTGAATAAGTTTGATCAAACAGTTTAAGCTTGGTCAAATGTCCTAGGTTAGAGTAATTCTTTATCCCAACAACTTAATATGGGTTAAGGTTCTAGGTAATTAGATTAGGATATAGGTTAAAATGTCTTATATCAATAAAATTGGTGAAAGGATGATGTTATGCCTTTGATTTGAGTCAAAATGAAGTATTTATGACCCCTTGGTGATAGAATGAAGAAAGGGTAAGCCACAAAAAACCCACAAAATGATTTATCCTAAGTTTTGCAGTGATATGACATATTTGGAGCTTTGTGCTAAAGGGCGTGCTAATCTCAACGGTCCATCAACGCACACTCAGATCTACGACTAGCAGTGGATATCAGACCCCCCCGACCATTCTGCCTTTAAAGGTGGGGGGGTTCGAGCAAGTGGTATTTCTCGAGTGGGTCCCTCATAACGTGTCACTTATCTACTAACTCGGACCCCCCACACTCCTTACCACTTACCGCCTACCCCCCCTCTAAGAAAACCGCCAAACCACTCTTCCATACCACCTCCCCACCCCACACGTCATGCTCCACTACACCACCTACACGTCATACTCCACTCACCTGTCGCCCGTCACATCCCGTCCACCCGTTATCCACTCACTACCCTCCACGTCACTTCCATACACCCGTTACCCACTCATTACCCTCCACCTCACTCCCGATATGCTCGTTGGCCAATCAATGCATTAATCCATGACCATTAACCGACTAACTCGCCATCCGCTCCCTAACGGACATTCATTCATCCACATAATCCCATTTTTTCACCATTTTTGCACTGTTCACGATCCATACATAAAAGAAGCCACCATTCTCCATTTTCCTCAATTAACGACCGCCATTAATGCCTAGTAAACATAGTGAACATCCTTTTTTTAGTTTTGCAAGTATCATTCGGATCAATGGATCCCAAATCCAAATCTTCAGAGACCAAAGATAATCCTTTCCTCCCTCCTCCCGTCGACCTGGATCAAATACCGTTGGCCGATAAAGATTACTTAATTGCAGAGCCGAAGTGCGATTTCGACTTCTTCGAATTGCACTTCTAGATCAGAGACATTTTTCTGGACCAGAGAGACGAGATTGGACTTTAGGAGTCCAATCTCCCACTGTACCTCTTCCCTCAGACACACCATTTCCCCGATTTCACTCTAAAATGTCAGGCACACTATCTCCATAGCCAAAGAGCCATTGTTTCATCATCTGGTGAAACTCTCTTCACCATTACCCCTGAAATGCTAAACCAGATAATGTAGATACCCAGAGCTGAATCCCTTTCCCCTTTTTCCATAGAGATTCTGACCGAGATGTAACAGAAGTTGTCGTTCCCACAAAGAGCTCAAATCTTTGAGCTCTTCCTCCTTGAAAATTCTCAATTACCCAAGATGAATCCCCCGTACCATTCATCCATCTTCTCGGTAAAAGGAAATGATGTCATTTCTTCACTGTGTTTCCTCCTAGGATACTATTTAGACGAATGGGTAGATGAACCCATCCTGGGTTTCTTGTCCATTTTTTCCACCAAAGAGAAGGATACTATATAGTTCAATTACAACCAGTTTCTGGCAGACAACATCCATGAACAACTCTTCAATTTTTCTACAGAGGGTGTGTTCATGTATTATTCAATCTTGATGTACCTTCTCATCGTTTTCCAAGAAGATAAGTTCTCCTTCTCCATGCAGAAGCTAGACCAAGATGGTAACCCACAAACTGTCATATCTTGGACATCATTAGTGAGAAAGAACTCATCTAAGTTCAATTTCAAGTAGTTCATTGATCTGTTTTACCATCCGGTGGTAAGCATGCTCAGTGGAAGAACAAAAACAAGGATAAATGAAGAAATTCAAAGGATTCTACACTTGTCAGACCTAGATAAAATAGATGATTGGTACATGTACCAAGATCATACAAAGATCAGGAACATCCAGGTGAATTAACCCCTTACAAGCTGCCCAAGTACTTACCTCTCAGGATATTCGCTCTGGAATATATCCGACAAATGATAAATTCCGATGATATTCACCTTGTGGCTTTCAAAAAGAAGCAACAATTGAGGATCAAGGGACATATAGGTTCTTTTATTTTCAACAACCAGGCTGCAGGGGAAGAAGCCAATAAGCTATTAAAGGAAATGAAGTCCAATCTTAGTTTTCCCCGACACTATGACCCCTGTGTCATCATTGCAGAAACCAGGTTATAGAACAATATTTCTCCCTATGCTCATGTGCCTAAACCAGAAGTTGAGAAATTCATGAACGAAATAGAGAGGGAGGTAAACACTCTAGTAGACACTGAACACCAACCTTCACCTACCATCATTTCACAAACAAGTGCTCCACAGGTACCAGTAGAGAAGAGACCCAGAAAAGAAGTATCTCCCTCAGTCACAGAAGTCTCAAGAGAAGACTTCCAAGTTTACAGGAAAAGACCCAAGACAGTCATGCACCTGACAGGTCTGGAGGAGAAGAAACTTATTCCACCACAGTAATGGAGGGAGAACATTCACCACTTTTCTCAGGCAGCCAACAAATGATATCCACTTCTTCATCCAAGAAACAAACAAACATCACACTATCAACCAAATCCTCACAAGAGCCTACGGGACTCAACATATTTGAGAAGTATAATCTGATAAAAAAGAATAATGAATTGTTGACCAATAGTACCTATGCAGAATTCTGGAAACATACATCTACAACACATCATAGGTTTCTCTCCGCCTTTGATATAGAGAAAGAGAGGATTCACATGGCATTCTTGCAGGCACAGGTGCCTCATCCCAAAGAAGTTTCAGATTATAAGAGGGAAACATTTGAATTTGATATCAAAGAAGTGAATCCAATTGACCAAATGGATATGCATAGACAGACTGGGGAAATTATTTTTTCCACCCTGGAAAATACCTCCATGACTGCTGCAAAGTTGCAGGTTTTCTTAAACAATGTCTAGACTCAGTTGAAGATGGAGAAAGTATCTTCTTTAACAAAATATAACAAGATCAAGTCTTTAGAAGAGATGGTACTCAAAATTGGATATGATCCCTCAAATGTGAAATCAACTGAGGAGATCCTAAAGAATAATAATTCTGACATATCATCTTTAAGGAAACAATTAACACTACTAGCCATTGAAGACTCACAGGCTAAAGAGATGGTCGAGACTGAAGGCCGAAAGGAGGAAATGATGAAACTAATCATGGTAAAAAATGCACAGATCAAGGATATGGAGGCCAAGCTGGAGAATTTATTCAAAGAGAAGGAACATAATGTGCCAATGGAGGTCATGCCACTGAATGCAGTTCCCCTCACAAGAATTAGCACAACAACAACAACCACAACAACAAAACTTCCATTAGCCACTCCAGTGACAACTCCAGATGCATCATAAAAATTGGCGAAATCAATAGAGGATATGACCCTACAAGGACAAGAAATCAAGAGACTATAGCAAGAGATTGAGAACCTCTAGAAGATGAAATCTACATTCCAGGAAAGTTACAATACTGAGATGCACAAGTCATAGAGGCTCAAGCAAGAACTGTAGCAGTTGCAGAAATAGTCTATCATGTCTAAGACACTATCATAAGCCAAGGAAAATATTTGGATGGACATCTGCAAATCCATGACAGAGATTTTGCCACTCATACAGATTATGTTTGAGCAGCATGAATTGGTGCAGAGAAGCAGAAAATCCATTGACAAGATAAGAGGAGAATTGGGAGAAAGGCCTACAGAGGAAAATGAGATCATCAGGTTCTTAAATTCTAAGACAAAAGAGGAGTTGGAGGCTTTGGAAATTGAGGATAGGACATAAAATATCCTCGAGGTCAAGAAAGTTTTGACCAAGAGGGGATTAATGTTGCAACTTGAGGAGAGATTTTAGACGATGGATATTGGAGTGCAAAGGTTTTTCAACAAGGTTGACTCTCTGCACAAGAAATGTCTTCCAGGTTTATTAGTTATCAATGACAAGATGATTACTCTCTCAGAATACAGACAAAAGATCATCACAGTGGAAAAATATGGTTCTATGTTTGAAGGCATACAAGGAATCATCACTAGAAAAGCATTCTTGGAGACTCTGCAGTTGGACCTGAGCATCCAACATTAGATGAAGTACATATTCATCACCAAGACCACCTTTGCCAAGTACACAGAGATGGATGAAGTATATTGAAGGTTACTCAAAGTTACCATCCCTAGTCAAAAGATATGGGAAGACCTGTGTACTTTGATCGAGTAGAGGTGATGTGTACATATGAGTCAGCATGTGGAATAGTCATAGTCAAGTCAAAGATGACTCACCAACCATCTTCCTCATAATTAGCACCAAGGATTCGAGAGAATCATTTAGGATTCCTATTATTTTGTAATTTGTAATCTAGTTAGTTAGATTTTCTTTCCACAATATCCTGATCATTAATGATAGGATCAGATGTAATTTTTGTGTAAATACTTCAGACTCTGAAGTATTGAGGGTTGATTTTTGCACCCAAGAAGCTATCTCTATAACCTTTTTGAGAAGATTGACCAGTAATAAAAAGATTGATTCACAAGATTCTTGTGTTTGGATGTTGGTGATGTTATTCTTACTTTGTTAATGTTTATCTTATTATGTTATCCTTTTGTTTTCTAATTCTAATTTTTAAAAGGAAGTTAAAGAACATAATTTACCTCGTGTACTCTGTCTCTGGCCTTTTATTGATCTGCATGTTATTCTTCTGATTTTAAGTTAAGAAATTCTTGATTGCTTCTTTACTTAATTGAATCTCTCACCTGTTCTATTTTTTCAGCACATTTAATTCTTAATCAATCCAACATTTTTACTATCTTTCCCTGTGAAGAAACTTTTAAAAATATGTAACCTGATCTTAACCTTTAACAAAGACCCCATAGCCCAATGGATGTTTAATGCAATACTTTCAGCCATCCTTATAAACAAAACAAACAAACTCAGATTCATTTAACTAGCCTAATATCTTAAAACTCAAACAAATCCAAATCATACAGAGAGATCCCTCTCTGAAACTGGTAGGGATAGATCCCATTTTCGAAAGAGGTTTTGGTAATTTACCTTTGCTAATTTCTTCTGCCCCTAACAACCTCTAGGAATTACAGAGTGCTAAGAAATTCAAACATTAGAATAGGAGTATCCCCTGATCCCTGATCTTATCAATTGTGTGCACCAACCCATCACTGTTTGAAATCACCGATGAACCAACTTAATGTCCATTCACACCACCAATTTCCATAGCGCATTAACTCCAAATTATGGTGTCGATGATGTAGTTTTTCCCTGAAGATCCGTAAGGATTTTTTTGTACTTGTCCATGGTAAATCTAGATTGGACTGGTGGAAACACACTATTTGAATTTGATATGGATTAGTTATCTTATCTTTGTTTGGATAGAGAATTTTAAATCCTCTTGTTGTGAATAATTCTTGGGTAACTAGGTGTTTCTCTCAAGCTAAATGTTGTTGTGCTTTCTGTAAATATCAACACTAGAAAATTCCTCCTTGGAGACCAACAACCCGCCAGTCGCCAAAGACGTTGAAGGGGAAGAAGTTGCTCATTGGAGAGTCTTCTAGTCCTACTACTAAGAAAGAATTAGAACTCACGCCCAAGGTGGAGATGGTAATCAAAATTTCGTAGAAGAAATGGACAACTCCACCATTGCTCTACAGAGATACAGATACAAGAACAAAAAGAAAGGTATCTATTCCTTCTTGTCTTGAAATTTACAATAAGATTCACCCTGATGAATTTCCTAAATTCAACCCACATAGCAACCCAAAAGTAAGAGTCTTGGACGAACATGTCTTTCAAAATATCAAATTATCATCCCTATACATGGTAACTTCCAGAACCCTAGCTTTTCCCTGCATAGAAAACTTAGAATGTATAATTAATCAAACCAAGGACAAAAAATGTGTGATTAACAATGTTGATGATCAATGTGTTGGGGTTTTTCTACCAATGGAGGTTAGAAAGTATTACAAGCTCAGGGAGCTCGAATTTTGGATTAATACTGACTTCATGGTTAAGTTCTATGAACAACACAACACCAATCAACTATTGGCATCCTCGTGGAAGGAAGATAGAAAATTTGTGAACAGAGCCTCCGGGTGGCATAATAGTATAAACCTAAGAGAACCATATATATTCCTCATGACCCTGATATGTTGGTTTTATGGGGAAAAAGAGTGCTCCAAGTTCTCAGAAGCCTAGATGTCCCTAGCCTACATAGTAGCCATATCCAGAAGTGTGCTCAATTGGGGCGCCATAATTTCTAAAAAATTGAGCATTAGGGTTGAGCAAGCATAAAAACAAAAAGTAAGAGAAACCCCTTGCTTCTTTAAGGCCTCATACTTATTATATGCAATTTGCGCTAGAAAGATATTTCCAGGGTTGGGGTTAAGCTGGCATATCTCAGAGCTAGCCTTCCATGTTTATTTCAACGTTTTATGGGAGAATAGATATGAGAAGTCTTACGATGCAATCTGTGATGAATTCTTGGCTCGGGTTTATTTCCTAATATTTAAACAGAATTTTCCAAGACTTTCCGAAGCACCAAGAAAGGTCATATCCATAGTAGGGAATTTGTATTTATAGGAAAAAAGTACCTATCTCAATATCTTCAAAGCCATCGGGGCCTGACACCTATTTCTAGCCTATGTACCAAACATGTCGGTCTTGGGAGAAATTTTCTACTATACCATTTTGCAAGGTTTCAATTCTTCTTTAGTAAAATACAAGAAAATATAATTCACCCTGTATGGATTCTATGTAGGTTACCACTTGGTAAAATATACTACTCAGGCAAGATAGGAAATTCAAAATCAAGTGGAGTATAGGTTCTACACTGGTGGGTACAGGAAACATGGCCCACAAGGTCTAGTGGCTCAACACACTGGTCAAGTGGCATATCACTGGTCGTATTCACATGACACCTTTGAGGATGAGATATTCATTGAAAATGCCTTAGATTGGGAAGAGGTCCTATACAAGAAAGATAAACCATATCTTACCCTTTTCAAAGCCATATCAGGAGATGAACAATTATAATGGTTGGAACAAACAACAACAACTGATGTATAGGAAAAAAATGAGAATATAGAGAAAGAAACAAGGAGATTTGAAGCACAAAGGATCCTAGAAGAAGCTGAGAGAATGTTCTGAGAAAACGAGAAAAATCCCACTCTTCAAGCATTGGGACCATTGATAGTGACTCCTGCGGACATGCGTATGGTAGAAAGAGGAAAAACACTTGTAAGAGAAACTTCACCTATAGTGAACAATGAACATCCAAATGAAATATATGTATAGGTGGAACAATCAAGATCTGGACCAACAATTGAGACAGTGACAGTAACATCAGGTCCAGGTATACTAGCACTAGTAATCTCTAACCTAATTATAATCTATGATGATGAAAATGAGGATTTGGATGCTACAATAGTTCCCATTATCATTGAAGATGATACATATATATTAGACACCTGACTATATCAAGAACTGCATCCCATGGATATGGGGACAAACCTGAATACAACGGAAATCATTACTACGCCCTCGAGGCAAAGGTCATAGCCTCAAGATGAAGGAAGAGATCAAGAGAGAAAGGAAGAGGAACAAGACACAAAGGATGCCACCTTAGTAGGGAAAGACAAGTGATAGTTAGGAGGGCCAACAAGAAGAGGAGGCTTACTATGGACATAAATGTGATGATTATCATGGAAGAAACCATGCTGGATGATAGATAGTCCAAAGTGAGTGAGTTACTAGGAGCCAGAATGGACATATCTAGCACCACCATTGATAGAGAAAGAGAATATGAGAAAGAGGTAGAGTCCAGGAAAAAATAACTTGAGCATATTAGACATCAAGCCAAGTATTACCAAGATAACACTTGGGAAATCATTTTTATAACAACTTATTTTCTAGTGGGATACAATCGGTTTAAAATAGAAAAGGATACCTTTATGTATCAGGTGGTAAGCTACCAAGAAGAGACCCTATTTGGGTTTAAGGCACTCAAAGAGATGTCAAAATGGTTCAAATGGTCACACTGAGTTTTAAAATATATCCAGTACATCTGGAAAATTTAGTAGGGCTGAGGGAGTGAGGAACATGTTATTAGGATGCTTCAGGATGGAAACCTAGCAAGGTTTCAGAAAGAAGATAAGTGATGAACACAACTAGTAGCAGAACCACAACAAAATATGAAATATCGATGGGAGGAATGTCTAAGGAATTGGGAGAAGATAAATCAAAGAATGAGAGATATCCAAATCCTCGATTTTGTTACACCTAAGGAATTCATATTCCTTCAATATATATTCAAACAACATGGTGAGCATGATCGAAAGTTTGAGGAAGAAGTTCTCAGAATCACAACTTTGGAGACATGGAAGGTAAGACAATTTGCTAATTAGATGATCGTTGCATCAGTTATATTGAAATACTTGAGCGCTAAAATAGAATGATTCAAATGCCAGGTGATCGATATGAAATATGAACTCAACACGCCAATGGAGCAACACCAATTCCCTTATATCCACACTTGTGAAGATATTTTCACCCAATGGTCCAAATACGAATGAGAAAATCATTAAGTTAACTGGAATAATACTAGCAACTTACACATGGATGAGACCACGCTACTAATTCTTGTCTTTACTGTAAGTGAACTTTGAATCTATTTTTAGTATATTTGTTTTTCATAAATAAGGACTTCGACCTCATTTTGAAGGGTTGATGGTTTTTGCATGAACTTGAGAATTAGACAAATAATTATTTTGAAGTTAATACTGAATCAAGTACAAAGCCCGAGACAATTGATACCAAGTTTGTGGATTAACTTGTTCCGTGGATTGTTCTGCATACAGTTATCAACTACAAGTGTTTTAGTAAGATTGTGATTATGACGAGTTATCTTGAATGATCATAATTGTTTAATGAATGTTGATGTAAATTTGATGATGTTTTAATGTTGCATGTGTTTTAGGCATGAACAATAATCAGAATTATTTATATTTATATGTTTTCCTCGTGTGATTTCTTTCATATCCTCTCTTTTATTAAAAAGTACCTGTTGCTTGATTGATAATAATATTATTGTTAATACTATTTAAGGCAGGGTGTTTTTTACATATTGTTGGCAGAAGGTTACCTTGTGCCGGGTTTTCTTCTTATCTAGTCATTTAAGCTATTTATGTTTCTAACATGTTTGAATTATAAAGAACAAAATTTCCAAAAGAGATACACCATTAGAGAGGGAACTTTACCAAACACGTCCATCAATATTGCGATGATAAGTTGTCTATCTATTGATGTAGATAGATAATTCCAACTACCCATTTGAAAACGGTTTAACAATCATTGACTTCATCAACTTTCGTTGGAAGACCGACGACGGTGAGTGATTTCAACTATTTTGATGTAGGTCCTACAATTACAAATTATTTTTCTATTCATTGTTTGTCGCATGAATTATTACTATTTTTCTATGCGTTATTACTTGTTGGCATGTTCACAGGAACAATGCGCTTGTCATTGATGGCAAGAACACATAGGAAGGAGAAACTCAGGAGGAGAAGTGACAGTGATCGTTGGATCCCATTCATAATTCCCGATGACTATCAGATTTGAATTAAGACAAGAGAAGCACGCAGATGAAGGATAGATCTCGGGCGTGAGATCCGAGCATGGGGTCTGACCATCATTGTATCTATGAGAACCTGCACATTCTTTAAAGTTCAAGGAGAAGAGAGCTTACAAAATTCCGAAAGAAGGATTCCCAAAATTCATGATTAGATCCAGACCATTGGATCGAGGAAAGTTGACGATCGTTGATCTGCTTCGAGAGCCTCAGCAGCCGTTGAGCAGGATATGTGACAAGGCATGGAGAGAGGCTGGGTGGAAGACACATGTCAAAAGGAGGCGAAGGAGGTAAATGGAGGAGGAAGTGGTAAGAGGTTTAGGAGGGGCCCATACAAAACTACCTCATTCTGGACCCCCCCTTCTCGTTAAAGGAAGAAAGGAGGAGGGGTTCCAGAATCAAACCTCAACCACAGATCTAAGAACTTCGATCTTGGTCATTCAAACTTGCACGCTCCATTATAGATTCCCCCCCCCCATTAAAAGAAGAATGACAAGGGGGGTTCGGAATTGAATCTCGACCATTGATCTGGACGCGTGAATCCTGTCTACCTGAATCAACATACTGCTTAGCTGTTGGAACACGGATGAATCTGGGCCATCAGATCTAGGAGGTAGATCATGACAGACCATGTCAGCAAGGACGCGTGGCACAATATTGAAAGGACACATGTCAAGTTGATTTGACATCTTCAGCCACTCGAAACCTCAAATCTGAGTGCCACATGGAAGCCACTCAGCTCATGACACATCATTGAGTGATGCAAGAATGATGTCACTCGAGGAGTTTGACTTCGGGAGTTTTAGCTTCATAACTCACCCAAAATCCCAAAGGCTGAAGTCCCGGGGAGGAGGATAGCTGTTGGATCAAGGAGAAATATAGACCGTTAATATGGAGAGTGAAGTTCTCGTTTGATTGGCGAGTGTTCATAACTCATGGTCACATCATCGAGAGTTGGAGGGAGGAGATAGAGAAACCAAGCTCCATTTCGGGGTTCGCAATATGAGGAGTCAAGGAAAATCACAGGAGAAACCCCAAAAGGAGAAATCACAAAGCGCCCTATAACGTAGGGTGTGGTCACCACTGGTGGTCACATCGTCGAGAGCTGGAGAGAAGAGTCGGAGAAGCCAAGCTCCATTTCGGAGTTTGCAACATGGAGAGTCGAGACCCCTCATCACAGGGATTCCGAAATGAGAAATCGTGAAAGCACTTTATGGATAAGCATTTGGTCACAGCTGTGGGCATGTGAAGGAAGGAGCTTGCAAGTTGCAAGGATCCATTTCATGATCAGGAGTTGGAAGAGTCAGAGTGATTCACAACAAAATCCACGAAACGCGAATTGTGAAATGCGTTTTCAGACTTGGTCTCTAGTCATAAATTATGGTCACATCGACGAAGGCTTAAGGGAGGAACTAAGATGAAGATAAGCCCCATTTCGAAGATCGCGACTTGGAGAGTCGAAATGCCTCAAAATAGAAATTCGTAATATGAGAAATCACGAAATACCTTTTGAACAAGCCCTTGGTCACTGGCTGAGGTCACATGTGAAATGAAAGGTGAAAGGTGCCAAAGGCATAAGGCTGCAGAGGTTCGCAGTGTAACTGCCAGAAACCACTGATGTTTTTTTCCAGAGGACTCAAAGAGACTTCAGGGTGATCGCCAGAGAAGGCGAAGGGACTCGAGGCAACTGCCAGTGGAGTGTAGACTCGTCATAGAGTCGACTGACAGATGGAAATGCGTCGAAGACTGTTACAGTCAGTAAAGCCAAAAAATCTCAGGAGAAGGGCCAGTGAGGAGGAATGAAGTGAACAATATGCAGTGGTATAGTGCATGTGGCATGCACAAGGTGCACATAGAGTATAAAAATGGAGAACATAGAAGAGATGGTGCAACGATTTTTGAGAGTGTGTTATGAATGTAGAATCATCGAGTCTAGAGGAGAAACTGCGCAGCAAAATAAAATAATAGAGATGCAAGAAAGATAGACACTGATACAGTAGAGCAGAGCAGCATAGAAGAATAGTGATAAGCCTGGTAAGCCAATGACAACTATTGAATCACTGTAATAAATCTACAGAGAGAATTTTTTTATATTTTAGGGTGGTTGGGAGGTGCTACGGAGGACTGTTGTCCTTTGAGTGTCGAGTGGGTTCTTGAACACAGGGAGTTGTAACTTCCATCTGGTAGCAGCCAGAGAAACTAGGGTGGTGCTAGGGAGAACATTGGTTCTCTATTATACAGGTTGGTGCCTGTGTGACTGGATGTTGGTGCTTCCATACAGTTGGTGCTGGAGCAGTGAGGGAGTTGGTACTTCCTTCTAGTGGGTGCTAGAGAAACCAGAGAGTTGGTGCTCTTAGCAAGTAGCATCTTGCAAAATAGAGGTGGTAGCCTCATTATGAATTGGTTCTCATAAGAATGATAATGTACATAAAATAATTATCATATAAGAAGAAGAGGCTTTCACCCTTTATGGGTTTCCTCAGGAATATTTGTCTCTGTACTATACATGTGTGTGATTGATGTTGAATACTCTACTGCTTATTTATTGTGATCATCATTGAGAAGTTATGTAATAAATTTAAAAATGGATATAATTGTTTAAGCACAGTAACAACTGATTCACCCCCCCTGTCAGTTGTCCAAAAATTGGTATCAGAGCCATCCCCTTTTATCTAAGGGTATATTCTAGAGCTTAAACATGTTAAGCCATGAAGGAACTTCAACCAATAAGTCCCCTCTGTTCAATGGAACAAACTTTGCCTTCTGGAAAGTTAGAATGAGAACCTACATAATAGATTTAGGTGCAGATGTTTGGGATGTGGTAGAGACTAGTTATGTAAAGCCAGTTGTACTAGATAATAAGTATGACAAGCTAGAATATAGCTTCAACGCTAAGGATATGAATGTTATCTTGAGTGGGCTTGCAGAAGAATAATTTGTGAAAGTTATGCACCTAGAAACTGCCAAAGAAATGTGGGACAAACTCATTAGTAGTTATGAAGGTAATGAGAAGGTACAGGACACTAAGCTTCAAACCTACAAAGTATAGTTTGAACAACTGAATATGAAAGAGGATGAAACTATTGGAAAGTACTTTCTGAGAGTTGAAGAACTGGTAAATGCAATGAAGGCACTTGGTGAAAAAATTGAGGAACCTACTTTAGTTCATAAAATTTTGAGATTTCTACTAGATAGGTTCAACCCGAAGGTCTCTGCTATAGAAGAACTTAATGATATAAAATCCTTGGCATTTGATAAACTTCTAGGAACGTTGACTGCATATGAAATGAGAATATTTAAATATAAACCCACCTCCAGAGAACCATCATTTAAGGTAGACAAGAATGAGGATTCTGAGCCTGATGAAATTGAAGCAAAATTTGTGAGAAGACTGAAGAAGGGATCAGGAAAATACAAAGGTAAAGTGCCTTTCAAATGTTTCAACTATGGTAAGATAGGTCATTTTTCAAATAAATGTCCTCAAAAAAGAAAGGATCATACATATGATTATGAGGAGAAGCACCAACACAAAAATTTCTTTAAAGAGAATAATTTTAAGAAGAAAATTCTTTATGTAAACAATGATGATAATCCTTCATATGATGAATACAATGACTCCTCTATTGAAGATAAACTAAATGAATTCATTCTTATGGACAAAGAGGATTATGATAATACAAGCACAGGAAGTGATGCTAATGAATAAGAAGTTGTGGTTGACCTGGAAGGAGAATTGATCAGTGCACTAGAAGAGCTTGATAGACTCAGAATTAAGATGAGAAAGAAAAAACAATTGTTGATACAGTTCAATAAAGGCAATAAAGAACCTGACGAAGACTTTGCCCTGCTAAAAGTGGAATTAGAAGAGGCAAAGAAAATCAAAGACATTATGAAACAACAATTATCATAAAAGAAGGCAAGATGTGAAGCTATGGGGGAAGAAGTAGTGAAAACTAGGAAAGAGTTGGAGAAGTTTCAAGCCTTGTATCATTAGAATCTGTCAAGTATCAAAGCCTTAGAACAATTGGCCACCATTCTGAATCAGCAAAGAAACCCAAAGATGAAAACAGGTCTGGGTTATGAAGAGGGATCAAGTAGTGATTAGCCAAGCAGCAAAGATCCCATCAAGTTTGTCAAATCTACCATCTATGACAACAAAAAACCTGTAGAAACAAAAGAAGATAATCAACGACCCAGGAGGAGTAACGAAAGAGGTACCAAAACTGAAACTATAGATCAAAGAAATAATGTACTCTCTATTCAAATAAATCATCAGCATGGAAGAAATCGACCTTCTCAAAGAAGACAACCATTTTCCAGGTACCAAGGTTTTTTCTATGGATATTGTTTTTTTTGTTCTAACTTTGGTCATAAAGTTGTAAACTGTTCTTTAAAATGAGATATGAGCAATCAAGACATTCAAGGTATAGATATCTTCCACAACAAAGAATGAGACAACCAAGTAACAAACCATCACAAACTGCAAATCACTTGATGGATGGGACAAGGACACAGGTTAAGCATAACAATCGTTATGATCCCTTATTCAATGAACTAGAATGTTACATCTGTCATAATTATGGACATAAAGTTGTTGACTATCGCTTAAAGAACTATGAACCAGATTTGAATTCCTCTGCTAAAAATGTCAAGGGTTGGAAGAAGAAAGAAAGTGACAAGTGTGGATTAGTGTTGTCAACTCAAAGACAAAAGAACCCTTGGTATATAGACAAAGGTAAGTTTCTATCTCTAAGTGAAAGTAAATCAGGAAACGTAACCTTTGTAAATGATGCTCCAGGTAAAATCAAGGGTAAAGGGATGGTGAGTTTAAGTAATGGAAGAGAAAAATCCCAAGATGTTTTGCTTCTAGATGGGCTAAAACATAATCTTCTTAGTGTAAGTCAAATGTGTGACAGAGGATGTGAAGTGGTGTTCACTTCCAAGGACTGCAAGATAAAGTCTGTAAACTCAGGACAAGTGGTGGCTAAAGGCATAAGGACATAAAATAGTGTATATGTGTTGAAAGAAGATAGAGAAGAGTGTCATATAAGAAAACATGATAAGAGTTGGTTATGGCATAGGAGACTTGGACATCTAAACTTTGATCATTTAATCAAGCTCAAAAATCTTGAGGTAGTAAAAGATCTTCCAAGAATATCAAATCCACAAGATTCTGTGTGTAAACCCTACCAAGTAGGAAAGCTAACTAGGACACAATTTAAATCCAAGAGCTCTACTTCAACAGAGAAACCACTCTAACTAGTTCATATGGATTTATGTGGACCATCAAGACAGGAAGGCACATGGAAAGAAAACTACTTCATGTTGATCATTGATGATTACTCCAAGCTCACTTGGGTTTCCTTTCTCAAAGAAAAAGCCAAAGCATTTGAAAAATTTTAAATATTTAAGGCTTTAACTGAGAATCAAATAGGCAACAGGTTAAAGTCAGTAAGATCAGACAGAGGAGGTGAGTTTATGTCAAGTGAGTTCAAGGAATTCTTTGGTAAACATGGGATCAAGAGAGAATACACAATCCCAAGAACTCCACAACAAAATGGAGTAGCTGAGAGGCAAAACAGAACAGTGCAGAAAATGGCCAGGTCAATGATGAATGAGAAGAACATTGGTCAAATCTATTGGGTATAAGAAATACATACATCAGTCCATGTTCTTAACAAAGCCCACCTCAGACCACACACCGAAAAGACACCTTATGAAATATGGTATGGGAGACCTACTTCAATCAAACACTTCAAAGTATTTGGGAGTAAGTGGTACATAAAAAATAATGATGAGAACCTTGGCAAGTATGATGACAGGGCTGATGAAGGCATGTTCTTAGGGTATGCTACAAACAGTAAATGATACATATGCTATAATAAGAGGTTCCATAGATTGGTTGACTGTATTGACATAAAAGTTGATGAAGGAATCCCAATAAGAGATGTGAACAATATTGAATCAACAACAAAGGATATAGATGAAGTTGAAGATGAACAGGTCCAAGAATCAGAACAAGAAGACTCTGAGCCATATGAATATGAAAATATTCAGACAGACTCAAATCAACAGACAACATCAAATTCCTCCTCCAGAATCACTCAAAAGAATCATCCTGCAAATCAAATAATTGGTGAAAAAGACAAAGGTGTGCAAACCAAGAGAAAGATAATAAAAAACACCGAACAATTACATATAGCCTTCATATCCATGCTGGAACCCAATAATTTTAATGAATCTAGCAAAGATGACCATTGGGTTAAAGCCATGAATGATGAACTTGATCAGATTGAGAAAAACAATATGTGGGAGATGGTTCCTAGACTTGGAGGTAAAAATATTATTGGTTCCAAATGGATCTTTAAGAAAAAAATGAATGAGAAGGGACAAGTTGTCAGGAACAAAGAAAGATTGGTCTGTAAGGGCTATGCTCAAATAGAAGGACTGGATTTTGATGAAACATTTGCACCAGTAGCAAGACTAGAAGCGATCAGAATATTTATTGCCTATGCTTGTCATAAAAGGTTTTAAGTCTATCAAATGGATGTCAAGTCAACATTTCTAAATGGAGATTTAAAAGAAGAAGTCTATATGGAACAACCCGAGGGTTTCAAACTATCAAATAATCCTGACCTTGTCTGCAAGTAATGACTTGCTCATCGTGTTGGTCTATGTAGATGACATCATCTTCGGATGTAATAATGATTCATTGGTACAATGGTTTGCTTCTGCCATGGAGTCCGAGTTTGAAATGTCTATGATAGGTGAACTATCATTTTTTCTTGGTCTGCAAATTGTTCAGAGGTCTGAAGGAATGTTCATTTCTCAAGAAAAATATCTAAGAGAAATGTTGAAAAGGTTTCAAATGGAAGATTCTAAACCTGTGGGAACACCTATGGTTACTGGATGAAAATTAAGCAAGGATGATGACTCACCTGATGTTGATCAAAGTTCATATAGGTCAATGATAGGCAGCCTTCTATACATCACAACATCTTGTCTAGACATAATGCATGTTGTTGGAATGGTAGGAAGATATCAATCTTCACCTAAACAAAGTCATTTGCTAGTTGTCAAAAGGATATTCAGATATTTGAAAGAAACAATGAACTATGGCCTATGGTATCCTAAGAATCTGAATTTTCAGTTATTAGTCTACTCAGATGATGATTAGGCTAACTGCATGGATGAAAGGAAAAGTACGAGTGGAGGTGTGTTCTTCTTAGGAGATTCTTTAGTAGCATGGTTGAGTAAAAATCAAGGTTCCATTTATTTATCAACTACAGAGGCATAGTGCATTGTTGCTGCTACTTGTTGCACTTAGGTATTATGGATTATTTAGACACTTGCAGAGTTGGAGGTAAAATATACTGCACCGATCCCAATTCATTGTGATAACACAAGTTCCATAAGTGTGTCCAAGAATCCTGTATTCCACTCTAGGACTAAGCATATTCCCATAAAATACCATTTTCTGAGAGAGTAGGTCACCAATCAAATTGTTCAGGTTCAATACATTCCAACCACATAACAAATTGTAGATATCTTTACTAAACCCCTAGCCAAGACACCCTTTGAATATCTCCGTCAGAAGCTAGGTGTCATCCCGTCTAACACCTAAGAGAATCCATACTGTTAGGGGGAGTTTTTGTTGGTTGGATATCTGATACCTCCGAAAAATTACTGCAACAACTCGGGGGGAGCATGTTCTTTCTTTGACATTGATGTCAAAGGGGGAGAAGAACAACATGACTGGATGATACGGTTAGAGATCGAGGTCTAAGAAGAATAGTGCAGTCTTTCAGGGTTTCCATCAATGCCAAAGGGGGATATTGTTGGCATGTTCACAGGAACAATGCACTTGTCATTGATGGCAAGAAAACACAAGAGGGAGAATCTTAGGAGGAGAAGTGAAAGTGATCGTTGGATCCCATTCAGAATTCCCAATGACCATCAAATCTGAATTAAGACAGGAGGAGCACGTAGATGGAGGACATATCTCGGGTGTGATATCTGAGCGTGGGGTCTGACCATCGTTGGATCCAGGAGAACCTGCACGTTCTGGACCCCCAAAACCGCCTCATTCCGGACCCCCCCTCCCATTAAAGGAAAAAAGGCGGAGGGGGTTTGGAATCGAACCTCAACCACAGATCTAAGCGCTTCGATATCGTCCGTTCAAACTTGAGTGCTCCATTCCGGACCCCCCCCCCCCCATTAAAATAATAATGGTAAGGGGGGTCTCGAATTGAATCTTGACCGTTGATCTGGACGCGTGAATCCTGTCCACCTGAATTAGCCTGTTGCTTAGCCTTTGGAATACAGACTAATCTGGGCCATCAGATCCAGGAGGTAGATCATGAAAGACCACATCAGCAAGGACACGTGGTGAAATCTTGCAAGGATACGTGTCAAGTTTATTCGGCATCTCCGGCCACTAGAAACCTCAAATCTGAGTGCCACATGGCAGCCACTCAGCTCATGAAACGTCATTGAGTGATGCAAGAATGACGTCACTCGGGGAGTTTGACTTCGAGAGTTTTAGCTTCATCACTCCCCCAAAATACTGAAGGCTGAAGTCCCGGGGAGGAGGATAGTCATTGGATCAACGAGAAATCTCGACTATTGATATAGAGAGTGAAGTGCTCGTTTGATTGGCGAGTGGTCATAACTTATGGTCACATCATCGAGAGTTGGAGGGAGGAGCTAGAGAAACCAAGCTCCATTTTGGGGTTCGCAATATGAGGAGTCAAGGAAAATCACGAGAGAAACCCTGAAAGGAGAAATCACAAAGCACCCTATAACGTAGGGTGTGGTCACCGCCGGTGGTCACATCTTCGAGAGATGGAGAGTAGAGTTGGAGAATCCAAGGTCCATTTTGGAGTTTGCGACATGGAGAGTCGAGTCTCCTCATCACAGGAATGCCGAAATGTGAAATTGTGAAAGAACTTTATGGATAAGCATTTGGTCATAGCTGTGGGCATGTGAAGGAAGTAGCTTGGAAGTTACAAGGCTCCATTTCATGATCGGGAGTTGGAAGAGTCAGGGTGACTCACAA
Source organism: Picea engelmannii (assembly GCA_009831015.1). NCBI lineage: Eukaryota > Viridiplantae > Streptophyta > Pinopsida > Pinales > Pinaceae > Picea > Picea engelmannii. The sequence goes on along the minus strand of ML777368.1, from coordinate 315,114 downwards.
CAAAATCCCCAAAACAGGAATTGCTAAATGCGTTTTTGGAGTTGGCCCCTAGTCATAACTTATGGTCACATCGAAGAAGGCTTAAGGGAGGAGCTAGCACTAAGCTAAGCCCCATTTTGGAGATTGCGACTTGGAGAGTCGAGATGCCTCACAACAGAAATTCACGATACACGAAATACCTTTTGAACAAGCCCTTGGTCACCGACTGAGGTCACATGTGAAAGGAAAGGTGAAAGGTGCCAAAGGCATAAGGCTGCAGAGGTTTGCATTGTAATTTCTAGAAACCACTGATGGTTTTTGCCAGAGGACTCAAAGAGACTCTAGGGTGATCGCCAGAGAAGGTGAAGGGACTCGAGGCAACTGCCAGTGGAGTTTAGACTCGTCATAGAGTCGACTAACAGATGGAAATACGTCGAAGATTGTTACAGTCAGTAAAGGCAAAGAATCTTAGGAGAAGGGCCAGTGAGGAGGAACGCAGTGAACACTATGCAGTGGTATAGTGCATGCGGCATGCACAAGGTGCACAAAGACTATAAAAATGGAGAACATAGAAGAGATGGTGCTGCGATTTTTGAGAGCATGTTATGCAGGTAGAAGCATCAACTCTAGAGGAGAAACTGTGCAACAAAAGAAAATCACAGATATGCAAGCAAGACAGACATTGATACAGGAGAGCAGAGAAGCATAGAAAAATAGTGATAAGCCTAGTAAGCCAATGACAACTATTGAATCACTGTAATAAATCTACAGAGAGCAAATTTTTATATTTCAGGGTGGTTGGGAGGTGTTAGGGAGGACTGTTGTCCTCTGAGTGTCAAGTGCGTTCTTGAACATAGGGAGTTGTAGCTTCCATCTAGTAGCAGCCAGAGAAACCAGGGTGGCAGGGTGGTGCTAGGGATACCATTGGTTCTATGTTATACAGGTTGGTGCCTGTGTGACTGGAAGTTGGTGCTTCCATCCAGTTGGTGTTGGAGCAGTGAGGGAGTTGCTACTTCCTTCTAGTGGGTGCTAGAGAAACCAGAGAGTTGGTGCTCTCAGCAAGTAGCAGCTTTCAAAATAGAGGTGGTAGCCTCATTATGAGTTGGTTCTCGTAAGAATGATAATGTACATAAACTAATTATCATATAAGAAGAAGAGGTTTTCAGTCTTTATGGGTTTCCTCAAGAATATCTGTCTCTGTACTATACATGTGTCTGATTGATGTTGAATACTCTACTGCTTATTTATTGTGATCATCATTGAGAAGTTCTATAATAAATTTAAAAATGGATATAATTGTTTAAGCACAGTAACAACTGATTCACCCCCCCTCTTAGTTGTCCAACATTACTTGTCTCATATCCAATTCTTGATTTGCATAGCTTAGATTTTGTACTTTGAAGGTTAGAAATTTTTAATATTTCTTTGTCTCCTTTTAAATACCCACATTGGATCCCTAACCCTTAGACTCTGTTTTATTTGGGGACACAAATTATTTTCTAGGAAACATGTATGAATATGTCTACTCAATTCAATTTAATTAATATACAATTTGTCTTGGTCTAGTTCTCTTTTATTGTTTGATTTTATTACTTGCTTATAGTGAAGCTTTGGAGCTTATGTGGTAAAAATGTGTGGTTTTAATTTCTTGATTACTTGTTGACTACTATTATAAACCTTTAATAAATCTATGATGATAATGGCTTAATTCTATAGTACATATGGGGTCAATATTCGATGAAATTTGTACCGTAGGAAAATATTTGTATATTGTACTTATATTGTTTCAATGGATTTTGTTGTAAATATAGGAAATCCCAATTCCAAGGATTACACCTGAAGAGAGGGAAAGGATGATTTCTAGGTTAAGGGTGATATTGGAGGCATAGGGTGATGGGAAATGTGATTTCCCTTGCAATCAATGTAGGGGATTTAATAGAAGAACACTTGTAAGAAAAATAGTTGAAAGACATTGTTGGAGTTATGGGAATTATGAAGGGGGGTATAAATATCATCCCATGGTAAGTTAGTCATTATAGATGTCTTTGTATTGAGTGTATTTATAAAATTTTATTTTGATAAATCTTTTTTATATACACTAATGTAATTGTTTGCTTGTAATTATAAAGATAAATCCTCCTAGGTGTGTGTCACGAAATAAATATAATGTTCCTAATAGTAGTAAAAATACTATTGTACAAGTTGTGGAAGATGGTATGGATATTGAAGATCAAGTCAATCCTATGGAAAAATATGACACCCATAATACTATTGAGCTGGATGATGGGACAAGTAGATTGATCCAGGAGATCTTTGCTCTTATTGATGAGGAAAACTTTGATGATATTCATGATGTACCTTTGCTTGAGAAGGCGCAACAATCCCTTTATGAAGGTTGAATAACAAATATTCTCTCTATTATAATATTGTTGGTGAACTTGAAGGTATTGAATGGTTTGTCTCACACAAATCCTAAGGTACATAATATAATTTGTCACATCTTATATGTAAAGGTCATATTTTTTCTCTATTTGTGTCAATTAATGTGTAAATTATGGATGCAATATATAAGATTACTATTATTTACATTAACCAATTATATTTTATGCTGTAGATTGTTAGGTGAATTTTTCTTACCACCGTCAAATAATTTACCTCTCACATACTAAGAGTTGTCTGCCATTATGAAAGATATTGGTATGGAGTATCAGGCTATTGATGCATGTATGAATGATCATATTATATTATGGACAATATGCATCAAAAACTAAATTCCCACAATGTAAAATCAGTAGATATTGAATCAATCAAGTAAAAAAAAGGGTGCCTCACAAGGTTCTTTGTCATATTCCAATAATTCCATGTTTGCAGTGACTGTTCAGGTGCCAAAACATAACAGAGTTTATGGATTACCATACACGACACATAAGTGAAGATGATGTTCTTTGAATTCCTGCAGATGGTTCTGCATTTAGGAACATTGAAGAAATATTGCCAATTTTTAAAGAAAAACCTTGTAATGTTAGGATTTCATTGGCAGCTGACAAAGTCAAACCATTTGGTGAGGTTATGTATATTTACTCAGTGTGGACTATTTTTGTTATAAATAATAACCTTCCTCCTTGGATGTCAATAAAGAGGGAGCACACAGTGTTGGCAATGATTGTTCTAGGTATTTGTTTACAAAATTTGTTTACCATTGCATTTCGTTTATCTTATTCATTCCATAATTTATTATATATATTAAAGGTAGTAATTATGTGTACTTTCAATCAATTAGGTAAGTACCAAGTGAAATATATGAATCTATATATTGATCCTCTTGTTGACGAGCTACTAAAGTTATGGGTTGGCATTACTATGTACGACATCTCTAGACCAATAGGGAAAAATCATTTTCAATTCCATGTAATACTTACATGGACAATTCATGATTCCCCAGGGATAACACATTTTTTTGGTATGTAACATACTACTGCACTTTATTAGTATATAATTTTATGAAAATATGATGCATGCTTATGAAATATCAATTCCTTTTCATATAGATAATACTAACATTAATCCATATCTTGCAGGTCTTCAAACACAAATTAAATTTGCATGTCTAGTTTTTGGTCCTAGGATGAAATCTCATCATTCAAGAAGTATAGGAAAGGAGGTGTTTGATGAGTATAGGCACTTCCTCCCTAATAACCATAGGTATTGAACGACATAAATACATATTTTCAATTTGAAAGAAAAGATTGGAATAAAACCACAAAGAATGGCACCTCACCTATGGAAGTTGGAATATAATAGAAATCATCAAGATAAGAAATTACTCTCTCTCTCTCTC
>ML777368.1:251537-311232 GCA_009831015.1 Picea engelmannii | reverse complement strand
TATATATATATATATATATATATATATATAATTTTTATTTTTATTGAATTATGTTGATTGTATTTAACAATTATTGTTGTAATCTAATTTATTTTTCATAAATGTCGTCAAGGAATTAATGGGATTGCACGAGGAATGAAAGTTTACCCTATACAATTCAATAGGTTGTCCTACTATGAGCACCTACAAATAACTCATTTGCTTGATACAATGCATATCTGGAAGAATGTAACATAAACGTTGTGGAGAATCTTAGATGGAAGGAGTGACAAAGATTTTTTTTTCAAAATTTGTACTGACATTTAGGAAGCCAATCATGCAATGAAAAATGTGTTTTATTCAAATATAAATGGACACCAAAATAGTCTTCCATGGTTATTTACAGATCAGGAAAGCAATGTTGTAAAATAGGTCATTCAAAAAGTTAAATTTCCCATGGAATTTGCTTCAAACATAAATAGTATCCTAACAAAGAAAGGTGAATTTGTTGGGGTGAAAACTCTTGACTGGCATACCTTCATTAAGGTAATTATTTTGGTAGATTTATATATTGGTAAATATGCTTCTTTTTAGTATTTTAATTTTGTTTACTTAAAAAAAAACAATGATCCATTTTTTGTTACAGTGTTTTCTACCTCTATCTCTCCTTGACATCTTTGACAACAATGTAAAACAAGTTATATATGATCTTGGAAAATACATGAGGTAAATAATAATTTGTATGCAAAATATTTGATGTTGAACTTGTCAACATCTATTTTACTTGCAATGTATATACATTGTTGTTGAAACCTATGATTTTCTTTGTTATATCATGTGTAGGTGGTTGCCATCTAAATAAATCCATAAAGAAGATATAAAATATTGGAGGAGAAAAATTCCTCGACTAATGTGTGAAATAAAAAATTGTCTACCTCTGACATTTTTCAATGCACAAGAACACTACCTCATACACCAAGTTGAGGATATTGGAATGTGTGAACTTGTACACACAAGGTCAATGCAGATGGTGGAGAGGCACTTGAAGTCATCGAAGGATTTCGTTAGACAAAGATCATGTCTTGAGGGTTATATGGTGGAGGGATATATGGTATATCAATCCTTGGTGTATATTATTCAATATCTTCCTAAATTAGCAACAAATATGAAGGTGCCTTGGATTTGGGATGTCAATTCCATTAACAAATTTGAAGGGGAGGTCCTGGTCGGGAAAGGTAGAATGAGGAAAGTGAAAGTTAATTAGATGGCAGAGATCTATAATTGAATTAATATTGATTTATTTCTATATTGTACTTATTTAATATTTATTCAACATCCATCAATAATTAATCTTTATTATAATTAGTAATTTTATTCTTTTTTCATACAGCTGGCCAAGAATGGGATGCAGTACATTTATACATCACTAACAATATTTATTGGATGAAGGTATGGATAGATCGATGTATACAATGTAATGGTAGGTTATCAAGGGAAGGGGTGGCTACAATGATTAAAGAAGCTCATCGTAATCAAGATACCAATCTTACTCAGAGGGAAATAGATTTAGCATATGGTTTAAAAGATAAACATGCAAGCATATTATTCACCCACGTCATGTTTTAGTTTTTTTTTCCATTATATTAACCTATGTGGTGCGTTTTTTTTTTATAAATTGTTACAAAATCTAAATATGTTTATTGATTGATAATCCATTTTTTCATGTCGGGTATATTTCAACTGACACACCACAATTCTATGTGGTGCAATGGTCTTAAAGTTTTCACCAAAAAAATGGATGACAAGAAGAAAACCTCTGATTGTCGGATAATTGTAGTATTTAAGGTCACTAATTTTTCCTTAGGAATTGACAGGCATCCAACACTATCTTAAAATAGATACTATGGGTATTTGGATGATATAATCGAGTGTAACTTTATATCCTTCAAGTTAGTTCTATTCGAGGTCAAATAGTACAAGTTATGGATGAGTGAATGTGATCTTGATAGAATTCTTCTTGAGAATGATAATAGAGTTACCATGGTTAATACAAAGACGCTTGAGTCAGGTACACAAAATTATGTTCTTCCAAGCCAATATGAGCAAGTATTTTATTCATAGGTTCAAGGTAAAGAAGGTTGGTTGTACAGTTTTAGATAGGATCCAAGAGGAAATCTTATAAAGTATAATGTACCAGAAGAAGATGATATTGAAGAAGAATAAGATGTAGTGGAGAATGAGGTAGATGTACTGTCAGATGAAGAATTCGAAGAAGTTGAGCCATATATAGATGACAATGTTCTCAATGATATATTGATGATGATATTATTAAAAATGAAATTGATGATGATGTTGATATGGCCAATCCTTTCAACATCAATTCTGAACCAGATGATACAGTTGTAGAGTTGGATGAAGAATGAGACGATCAATGATATTGTAGAAATGTTTAAATCTAGGAGGCATGTGACAATATATTTTATATGATTTATTCTTATTCGTCATCGTTATCATCATTGTCATTGTCATCTTCATCATCGTAATTTTCATGATAGTCATTATCATTGTCATCATCATTGTCATCATCATCGTCGTCGTCATTTCCATTGTCAAGATCATCATCATATCATCATTTTCATTGTCATCATCATCATTTCCATCATCATTGTCATCATTTTCATTGTCATCATCACTTTCATTATCGTCATTATCATCACCATAATTAACATTGTCTTTGTCATCGTCATCGTCATCGTCATAATCATCATCCTCAACATTGTCGTTGAGGTCATCGTCGTCATCATCATCATCATCATCATCATCATTGTTGTTGTCATCATTGTCATCATCATCATCATTGTTATCACCATAATCAACATTATCTTCGTCCTCACCATCGTCATCATCATCATCATCCTCGTCATCATTTTCATGGTCATCATCATTGTCATCATATCGACATCGTCATTTTCATCATCATCGTCATCTTCTTTGTCATCATTGTCATCACCATAATCAACATTATCATCATCATCGTCATTGTCATCGTCTTCATCATTGTCATCATTGTCATTGTCATTGTCATCACCAATAATCAACATTTTCATCATCATTGTCATTGTCATCATCATCATCATTGTCATTGTCATCATGTCATCATCATCGTCATAATCATGATCATTTTCATCATCATTGTCCTCATCGTCGTTGTCACCACCATAACTAACATTGTTAGTGTCATATTCCTCATCGTCATCATCATCATCATCATTGTCATTGTCATCACAATCATCATCGTTGTCATTGCAATCATCATCGTTTTCATCATTGTTATTTTCATGATCATCGTCGTCATCATCATCATCATCATTTCCGTCATCATTGTCATCACCATAATTAACATTGTCATCATCTTCATCGTCATCATAATCATCCTCATTGTCGTCATCGTGGTCATCATCAATGTCATCATCATCATTGTCATTATATTCATAGTTGTCATAATTTTCATCATTGTATTTTTCATCGTTGTCGTCATCATTGTCATCATCGTCATTGTCATCATTTTCATCACCATAATCAACATTGTTGTCATTGTCATCATCATCATCATCATCATCCTCATCGGCATCATCGTGGTCATCATCATTGTCATCATCATCATCATCGCCATTGTCATTGTCATCATCATCATTGTCATTTCCATTGTCATGATCATCATCATATCATCATAATCATTGCCATCATACCGTCCTCGTCATCATCATAGAGACGATGGGTTATATTTGTTGGGATTAATAATAATACGGGTTATTAAAAGGGTTGATTATTATACAAGCCACATGGGATACAAGTTATAAGATTTAAAGTTTTGGGAATTATACATTGTTAGGGTCAAGCAGTAGGGGTTATAGGTGTCAACAGTTTATAAGGGGTAATTATTAAAGGGATTAAGTGTTAGGGGTAATTATTATAGGGATTAAGTGTTATAATGGTTACGGGTTATAAGTGACAGGTTTAGAGTTATAATGATTAAAGGTTATAGGGTTTATGGGGTTATAATAAAATATGTGCAATATGGTTGTGGTGTATGGATATATTATGGATAGTGGTTAGGGGTAATAGGAGACGAGGGTTAGGGGTGGAAAGGTTCAAGGATAAGGTGTTAAGGATTTTATAATTTAGGAGTTACACATATTATTCATTGGGAGTTAAATGTGTTATGGGTTGTAACAATTAAGGGTTAGGGGTTATCATAGTTACAAGTTAAAGGGGAAATAGGTGTTAGGGGTTATATATTATGGATTAGATATAAAATGTGATGGGGGTTAGGAAATAGGGGTATAACATTATAGAGGTAAAGTGTTATATTATAGTTGTATTTGTTATGTTTTATAAGGCTTGGGTGACATACAAGTGATATGGGTTAAATATTATATAAGGGCCTAGGTTATGGGTTAGTGGTTAGGGTCAATAATGATAATAAGGATTAGTTATGTGTTAGAGGGTTTAGTGGATAAGAGTTAGTATTTATAAGGATAAATTAAAGTAGAAGGGTCATGGTGTCACATGTTAGTTGTTATATGTTTTAGTGGTTATTATGTTTGGAGTTATGTTTTATATCACTTAGTTAAGGGTTAGTAATGTATGTGTTCAACTGGGACTATTGGTTATATAAGTTAATGTCATAGGGGTCATGGGTTAGTCTATGGGTTAGTTATGGGTTATATTACTGGTAGGTTTAGGGGTTATATATATTAGGGTTAAAATTAATATGGGCTATAAAGGTTTGTAGTTATATGTGTTAGGGTACTTTATAAGGGTCATATGTTATGGGTTAAAGATCAAATGGATTAAGGATTATGAAAATGGGTTTAACATTATATAGGTAAAGTGTTATGGTGGTTGTAGTTGTTATGGATTATAATGGTTAGGGGTTATAGAAGTGATATGGGTGAATTATTATAAGGGTTGTGGGTTATTAGTAATTAGGGTCAATATGGATTACAAGTATTACATGAGATAAGTGTTATATGGTTTATGGGTTAAGGGTTAAGGGTTATAGGGGTTAGTTAGAGCTTATATAATTAGGAGATAGGGGTCCATGGGTAATAAGGTTTTATTTAGGCTAGTATTTAGTTGTTATAAATATTAGGGTTTACTTATAATACCCTTTTCGCGCAGGGATTTGACTGCTAAAGTCTACTAATGTATACATACCATACTTCCTCTGAATTTGAACCCATGACCTCCAAAAAGTAAAAACATGTTCTTAACCATTAAGCCCACTATATAATATAAATTAATTATATAATATATTAATTATTATAATACAACACACATACACACACAATGAAATAACATACATACATATAGAACCAAGAAAAAAAAAAAAAAACCAAACAAAAAACAAAACCATGCACGTGGAGACAATAGAGCGCGACATGAAGAGAGATCCTGTCACATTGCGTGAACTGTGAAGATAGTGACCCGAGATAGAAAGAGATGTTTGTTCCATATTCATTCCTGATAGAAAGAGAGAACCATACCCTTATCATTTGTGAAGATAGTAACCCAACTCAAGACAACAAGAGTTATTCGTTCCCGAAAGTAAGAGAGAACTGGCCTCGCGCAAACTGTGAAGACAGTGAACAGAGACGACAAGGAGACAAGTGGATCCCAAGAGCCCATAAGTGGATAATGTTAGGAGGCTCTAGACCACTGTGCGAGCGAAATAGTAGATCACACCTACAAAAGAGATAAGGCCAAGGGCGATTTTCTGGGACCAACAATGCCGCCAAAATCGATACTTAATTATGCTTATTAATTTTGTAGGGTTATTTTTTTATTTCAAAATTGTTTAGTTATGCGTGGGATTGAACCCATGAATTCATGATTAAGGACACGATTTTGGGGTTTATGGTTTACAATGGCTCCAACAATTGATTTCAATCACATATATCATTCCCAAAGAGGTAACAAGACCAAACAATATATAATGTCAAGCATCTAGAATGGAATTACAGTCCAACCAACTTCTTCAATCACATCTCCTGACATTAATTATTTCAATTATTTAAACTACCACAAACCCGAGGATGAGGCTTGTTTTGGTCCACTTGAAACATGTCATGTTTGTTGATAATTTTGCTTTCCTCATATGGAATTTTAGGGTGTTTTCCCTCATGGAAAAACATGTCATGTTTGTTGATAATTTTGCTTTCCTCATATGGAATTTTAGGGTGTTTTCCCTCATGGAAAATTTCCATTGTTTTGATATCAGGGGCAATAGTTTTACAATGAGGGAATTCATACTTGGCATGGCCAACTTTCTCACCACCAAGATGATTATGTAAAATTTCCTTTCCTCCCCCTTTACTTGTCGTTGATGAATCAAATTTTGTTGTTATTTCCTCAGCCGTGCACTTCTTTAGCTTTGCCTTACTCGTCATGGATGGTATACAATAATTAAATGCATAGATTATTGATATTGAAATCAAATTCCTCATTCTTGTTTGACATTTGAGTGTTGCAATCTCAATCCCTTCGCTTATTAATATCACTATTTTGCAATCCATTGGACATATATCTTAGTCTGCTCATATTCAATGACATTTTTGTCCATTTTGTCGAGAAATAATGGAAACTTGCTTTCATTCAATGCTTATGCATGCCTTTTATTTTCCATCCATGTTGGATTATAATTCTTTTGTTTCCTATGGTGGCATCAACAAGATGGTGGTTACAATGAAGTCTGATGTGGTTATGCCATGTTCATTCCATACTCATGTTCTTTGGTTTATAGATGTCTCATGATTACCTACATGTATCATAGCAATTACCTCATGGTTCCCTATTTGTGCTTATAGTAGTGAAACTACCATGCATCCATGACCTCCATTGTTATCACACCTATTATGCCAACAATTTTTTTCTAAATTGTTGGACTTATTTTCTTAACATATATCCTTGAAATTAACATATACTCAATTGGAATAACTCAATCTTACTTTAAACGTTTCTTATGATTTATCTCCATGTATCACCTACCTACTGTTGATATACTACCACCACCTTCATAGATGTACCAATCCTGAACAAATAAATCAAAACCTTGGGGTTTACTTCCTCCCTCTCATAAATCCTATGGCATATGAGAGATATGTAATACATTTTTTTTGTTCAAGAATATGTTCTTTTCGAAGCCTAAATTACAGAGGGTGACAAAGTTTATGAACGGGTTGATCAACAAATAAATTCGATCTATTCCTTTCAAAGTCTTTGAGTACTCTGATGTGAGAGACAAGAATGTCATTGGAAGAGGGGGTAGACAATGCCCCATTGAAAAAGAACGATATGGGTAGTGAAGCTGCCATGAATGCCACAATTGACTATCTATAAGCATTTGTGTACTCAATCACTACCACTAGTAACATACCACCACTAGTGATGGGCAATTGAGCTTCCATGAACCTATTCAAGTTAGAGATAGTAGGTTGGTGATTCGATTTAGGGATCACAAGTATAATTGTTGTGTATTTGCATAGGTAAAATACACCACCTCTGCAACCTCACATGACTGCCCTTTCGATACATTCTTGTTGCACCTCAAATTATGCATAATGTCATCTACATTTTTCAATGTAAGACTAATTGTTGTCCTTGATTCCTCCCAACTACACCAACATGGAATTATTATTGATGTTGTTGGAAATATTGTTTTCATTTATGTCAAAGAAAGGGGGAGCCTACATAATTCCAAGATAAATATTACAAGCCTAAATATGTCCATGATAAATATTGCAAGATGGATATTGTTGAAAATATTATTTTTGGTCAGTTTGGAAACCCCATATTTGAAGTAATGTTTACCCTACATACGTAGCTCAAATGGATGCACAATTTTAACGGTTGGAAATCTTATTCTGATACCTTTCCAATGGTATATGGAACCCCCTCTAACTCCCTAGGAATGAGGAGATATTAACTTTTCCATCCGACATTCCAACCAGAAAATTGAGGTCAACTTAGCCAGTCTTTATAGGTTAGCTATGAAAGTGGGGAAAAAAGGACTATAAATACAAGAAAGATTTTCGCATCTGGAGAAAAACCAAGCAAGAGATCAATTCTGATGTGCGCATAAGTGATCTGAGGTGCACTAAAGGTGTTGAGGTGTCTTTTGGGATGTAAAGGTGTGCAAGAAAAGTCTAAGGGATTTTCTTGAGGTCTTTCTTGCTCTCAAGGTACGCTATGAAGGAATTAAGTTCTGTGATGTTTCTGTGTGCACTTTTTTCAGGTTGCAATGTTGACATGAATGGATTTTTTTGTCAGTGGATGTTTCCGTTAGTGGATGTTTTCTTTAGTGGATGTTTCCATCATTGGGTGTTTCCATCAATGGATTTTTCCATCAGTGGATGTTGTCTTAAATGATTACATTTTGGGAATGATGCTATAAGGCTTGCTAGGGTTTGAAGGATTGTCTATGGAATGAAGCATACATGTGAAGTTAGAGGTAATCTATGTATGAAGGTCTTGGATTGGTGTCTACACATATCTTATTAAGTTGGTGCTCAGTTGAGGAGATTGGTGTCTCCAATAGGTCCGTGCCTACATCTTGTTGAGTTGGTGTTGAGTTGAGGATATTGGTGTCTACATCTTGTTGAGTTGGTGCTTAGTTAAGGAGATTGGCATCTCTAGTAGGTTGGTTCCTACATACATTTATAAAGATAAGTTACGATTTTCTCCCGATTGGGTTTCCATGTTAAAATATGTGCATTATGATTTGAGTTTATATGTAATTATTGTTTCTCAGCTAATGAATGGTTAAATAAAGTAAAAAATATCTTATACTAATTTAACCAATGGAAGGTAGATCCCATGCACATATGAATTGTAAGGAAGGTCTCCCTACAAACATAGCTCCTTGTTTCAATGGAACAAACTATGCAACATGGAGTATAAGAATGAAGGTATATTTGCAAGCCCTTGGGTTTGGTATTTCGGAATTAGTCACAATAGGTTATAGAGATGAAGCTGGCAAGGAGTCAAGTGAAAAAAATGAAAAAGAAATAGAAACCATCTTGAGTGCCCTACCGAATTATGAGATTGTCAAGCATAGATAATTTTAAGGGTGAGATTTCACAAATTGGCGAAATTTTAGGGTTTAAATTTTTTAAGGGGCAAATTTTTATTGAAGTAGTTTTTTTAAAAATTAAGAATTTTATCCAAAATATTAAACTAAAAAATATAAATGGTACATCATTAGCCCCCCTATAAAATAGAAAGAAAATCAGTGCAAAGAGGACTTGCCTTCTGGATTTCATGGCTAAATTTCTAATTTGCCTCAATCTTTTAGAATCCAGTTTTTTTGGTGAGAGAATCGCCAGATTCTCTAAACCATGGTGTTTTTAGAATTAATTTGCCTACATATCCTTAAATCAACACTTTATGGCACAAATTTCACTTACAGTTTTCATGATTTTTCTTAGGGAAGGATTTCTCCCATAGATTTTTAGTTTTCCCCTTGATTTCCAATTTCTAGCATGTGTTTCCTTCCAATTTTGATGGAAACTAGGGTTTATAAATTATGAGAAAGACTTAATATTCAAAATATTACATGCTTTCCAATCTAAACTTGTTACTCAACCTTTAAGTTGAATACTCTAAACTCATTACTCAACCTTGAAGTTGAATCCTCGTTCAACACTGTAGAGGCACACACATTCCTATAGCTCTTGGATGGATTTCAAAGGACATTTCCCCAGCGCTCTCGTGCACTTCAAATCAATCACATTGCACATGATATCAGGTTGGTGGACAATGGAATTTGTATTTTTTTTTTGTTTCAATCTATTTTTTTTGCTCCTAGGTTGTAGTCTACATTGTCATTATGATTTCTTACCATTGCAATGTTGTCCTGGGGAGAAGGTCGTAACGTCCAAATTTCATCGATTTCAAACCTATTTCATGTCATGCGATGAGAACCATTAATAAGTTCCCTAAAACCGTTTGCCTTTTGATCCCAACAGAAGTCACTTAGGGCACTCAATATTTTTATCCTCTGCAACACCTTCCTAAACCAAGCTTTGTGACCAAGTAGGGCATGCATTTTTAGAGTGGTATGAAATTCATCCATAGGAATTCCACTGTAAAATTCCATTAATCATTGTTTAGTTATGTCAAATTCAGACACACTATTATCAATGGTCCATTCATCGTTTATGGTAATTAACTCCAAAAAGAACCGGTGTATTCCTTGAATTCCAAGTTAGACGATCACTGAAATGATGTTTGGAAGCTTGATTCTATGTCAATTCTAAGTTGTAGGGTTTGTTCGGTAAACCTACCTTTCCTTTTTTCCAACTTTTGAAACCTTGATCTGTCATCTAGTAGTGCATGTAGTAGTTGTCAACATGTAATCTTTAGTGGAAATTATGTAGGTGATTTTTTCTTTCTTTGTTTTTGCATATTAAATTTAAATTCGTTCTTGGTTAAAAGGCAAAAATTAAAAATTAAATAAAAATATAACTTTGCAATACTTTCAATTAAAATTTTCAGTTTCTATGTTTGACCTGAATGACTTAGAAAATGATTACAAGTAGTAGACTATCAATCCTAAATCCTAGACTGAGTATTTTTATGTCCTCTAAGTAAATCAATGTGTCAACCTTATTCAAACCAAAACCATACTCTAAACTCTATATATGATTCACAGAATAATAATAATAGCGGAGCCACTAAATTTAATATCCCTTATTTTATTGGTTGATTCTAAATGAAGATTTTACATAATATTTAATTTCAATATCTTCATAAGATATACTCATCACAATTGTTTTCAAATTATAGTAGGTTAAACCTATGCATTTACCTTCTTATAATATAGTTGTCTTTAGTGTGCTGATGTAGTTTTCCAGATCAGTTTGTAATCCTTGTGTTCCTCTACTATACAGACTCTCGAAAACTTTGTTTGAATAATATGCCATTTTATTATTGAAACTGTATTTCCTTTTTTATTGTGTCTCAAAACTTACTTTAATGCTAGTTCGTTGTTGGCTTTGGACATGCAACATATGAATTCCGCATAGAGCTGGGAAATAAAGTTAGTAGGTGAAGTTCATTATGGGCTGCGTTCTCATGCTTCATCCGTGTAAAACTACCCGCCATTCATTCTTGTGACTATTTTAAATTATAGTCGTGTTGAGTACGAAAATGGTGAATGAGATATATTAGATACATTAATATAATAGTTATAAGTTGAATGAAGAATTAAGATTTGTAGAAAAGTATAGTGATGGATTTTATACTTATAAATTGAATGAAGAATTAAGATTTGTAGAAAAGTATAGTGATAGATTTTATATGACAACTTAAAATTGGATTACATATTACCTGTATTACTTATATAGAAATGGCGAATGGTATATATTAAATAATCTAATCTCATCACTAGCTTGCTTAATACCTTGACAAGTTGATTTCATTGTTACTTAAAGTATGCTATGATTGGACTTAGTATGATCATTGGCATTATTATAAAAGAGTTAGTATAGTCTATTATTTTAAATTTTTAAATTAATAAGTGGCGGAAATTCTTGAATAGTTCACAAAATTCAGCTTTAAATAATTAATTTATTCTGAAATTCTTTAATAATTCACAAAATTCACTGTTGAAATTATATTATAAACTAAGTAATTAATTTATTGTTTAGTATCATATATATGATTTTCAAGATGGAACATTTATGTACATCAGATTTTCTTTTTATTTATTTTAAAACCATATTATCACTATATGGTTAATGATATAATAATGCAACATTAAATTAACTTTATGGAATTAAATAATAAAATAATGGTATTATTTTATATATATATATATATATTCTAGAAGTGTGTTCAATTGGGGTGTCATAATTCTTAAAAAATTGTGCATTAGGGTTGAGTAACTTGGAAATCGAGAGAGCAGCCATTGCACAAGATTAACACACAATAATATAATGTATTACACAGACAAATTGAGGTTACATATATAGTATCCAGATCACCGACTCCTAACAATCTAGATCCTAAGAAAGTGGATCTGATTAGCTAAAAATAGTTAACCTAGAAACTCAGCTAACTCACAGTTACAACAGCTGTAAGGCTAACTCACAGTTACAACAACTAACTCACAGTTACAACAGTTGTAAGGCTAACTCACAGTTACAACAACTGTAAGCATTATCTCTAACACCCTCCCTTAATGCTTACATTACAAATATTACAATCACAAATTACAAAACATAACAAAAAGGTTACAACAAAAATTTTGTCATGTCTGTCTCACTGGTCCTCATATGCAGTTACACCCATTTCTGAACTTCATAGACACGCTCTTTCTCTCCCATCATCTTCGAGCTACCACTTCATACAACACAAATACAACCGCTTCCGACCATCTTTGAAGTATCTATAGGATCAATGATTCTAAACTACCCCGAAGAATAGTCTCGATACTGAAACAATCAGTAATCGATCTTACAAAATGACCTTTTTACACACACTCATCAATACAATGATAACCCTTAACTGATGATCTTGAAGCACCGAAATACAACATAAATCTCCAACTTTTAACAAACTTCAAACTAGTTATACGTTCGTTCTTATAGCTCCAAAGAACATCAAGAACTACATACCTGAGTTATATCACTCTGTTCTTTGAGTGGTTCTTGACAATATAATTTTACAAACAAAAAATAATATAACATACACAAATCACATCACACTATATGTAACACTACAACAAATCTACCAAACCAACTCAAACGCTTGCCGAACATAAAGTCCACCCATTGCAGCAGGAATCAAAGTTTCGGCAGAGAGAAAATCGAACCCTGCTGTCAATGCCAAAGCAGATCTGGATCTCTTTTCTTCCACACAGTTGTCACTGATCAACGAATGCACAAGCGTCTAACCTCTCACAATTTGATCAGTGAATATCTGGGCAGCGATACCCTCGTCAATTCTCCTACGTAGTGGTCCTTTATTCACAAGGAGAGTCTCCCGCAACAATCTCACAAAACACACAGAAAATTTAGAAATTCAAACCCTCTAACCTAATCTACTCCTACAACGGAATCAACTTATCACTCTTCTCTCATCTTCCAGCCCCTCTCGTGAGAGAGTCAGGGTAGTCCTTGCTCTAATACCAACTTGGAAATCGAGAGAGCAACCATTGCACAAGATTAACACACAATAATATAATGTATTACACAGACAAATGGAGGTTACATATATAGTATCCAGATCACCGACTCCTAACAATCTAGATCCTAAGAAAGTGGATCTGATTAGCTAAAAATAGTTAACCTAGAAACTCAGCTAACTCACAGTTACAACAGCTGTAAGGCTAAGACATAGTTACAACAGTTGTAAGGCTAACTCACAGTTACAATAGCTGTAAGCATTATCTCTAATAGAGTAAGCATAAAAACAAAAAGCAAGAGAAACCTCTTGCTTCTTTAAGGCTTCATACTTATTATATGCAATTTGTGTTAGAAAACTATTTCCAGGGCTGGGGTTAAGCTGACATATCTCATAGTTATCCATCCATGTTTATTTCAATATTTTATGGAAGAATAGATATAAGAAGTCTTATGTTGCAATCTATGATGAATTCTTGGCTAGGGTTTATTTCCTAATATTTAAACAAATTTGTCCAAGACTTTCCAAAGAACCAAGAAAGGTCATATCCATATTAGGGAATTTGTATTTATAGGAAAAAATTACCTATCTCAGGATATTCAAAGCCACCGGGCCCCCACACGTATTTCCAACCTATGTACCAAACACGTTGGTCTTGGGAGAAATTTGATACTAGACCATTCTGCAAGGTTTCAATGTTTCTTTAGTAAAATACAAGAAAAGATAATTCATTCTGTATGGATTCTATGTAGGTTACCACTTGGTAAAAGATACTACCCAGGAAAGATACAAAGCTCAAAATCAAGTGGAGTATGTTCGACAACACATGTATTCCAACAGAGGACGAACACCTTCAGTAACCACTCACATAACCAGATCAAATATCAACACATCGATGTTTTCATGTGGTAAAACCCCTACAAGGATACATCCATGACCCCAACCAACACGGCCACTTAGAGCAGTTTATTAATGCAAAAGAAAAAGATTACAGAGAGATTTTACTAGAGATTTTCTCACAATCGATCATCGACAAATGACCCTCCATGCTCTTTAAATAGAGATCAAGGACCATTCGGGTGTCGCATGGTTTGGAAAAATCAATGGTCATTAAGATCGAGGAGAATATGAACCGTTAGATCACTCTATGTCGAGAACATATCATGACCAATGGATTTCCTAACTACAAATGCATACTAATGCATGCTAAAGAAACACACTAAGAAACACACTTTTACCTAACGACACATTAGACCAAGTAGATCTTAACTAACTCCTAAGTGTCAAAATGTCCTAACATCCCCCCTTAAGAACAACTTGGGATAGGATTGAAGGATTTACAATAGTGACACAATAGGAGAAGGAAGGAGGCATTAGAGCCTATCCCCCCTTAATGACAACTTCCTATACTCCTAACATTGATCGACGTTTGGAAAACTTCGCTTCTGTAAGAGACTTTGTGAAAATGTCTACAACTTGATCTTCTGTAGGGTAAAAGAGCACTTCAATAACTTGATCATGAATGAGCTTTCTGATGAAGTGCATGTGTAGCTTGATGTGCTTGATGTGATGATGTTGAACTGGGTCTTTGGTGAGCTTGATGACACTCTGATTGTCGCACCAAAGGCTGGTCGGATGTTGTTGCTGAAATCCAAACTCTAAAAGGATCTATCGAAGCCACAAGGCTTCCTGACTTGCATTTACCATTGCTCGGTACTTTTCTTCTACTGAAGAAAGCAATAGCATGCTGTTTCTTACATGCCCAAGTTACAGGTCCTGAACCAAGGTCGAAAACATAACATGCAGTAGACTTTCAATCATCAGGGTCTCCGACCCAATCTGAATCAGTGAAACCAACCAATAAAGGAGTCCCCCCTAAACTGTAATGTATCCTGAACTGAATTGTTCTAGATCCTACAACACTAAGAGATCTATCATCACCAACAAATATTTTATTGGTGTTACATTCATTTAGAGAAGAAAATATGTCTTTATCCTTAGCCATATGATAAGATGCTCCTGAATCAATAAGTCACTCATCAAAAGAACAAGTAGAAGTTGTATTGAAGGAGAAACCATAAGCGGAAAATGCATGTCCATGAGAAAAAGAAGAAGAAGTAGAATCAATACTGATGTTGTGCTTCTTCATCGCTGCCATCTTCTTGAAACATTTGGACTCATCATGACCATCTTTATCATAAAAGTTACAATGTCTATTAGTATTCTTATTTTTATATTTTGCTCCTTTGTCACCATTAGGAGTTGAAGCTATCTGAGTGGGTTTGGGGCCCTTATGTTGCTTGTTGTTGTAGCAAGGATGTTGCTTCTTGGGATACTTGGGTTTATCTTTCTACTGGGAAATTAAGGCTTTGTTGGAGGTACCTACAGTGCTAATCACTCCAAGTTGTACAAGCTTATCTTCCTCTCTAATCAAAGCAACACAAAAGGACTCAAGAGTAAGTTTTTGATAAACTTCCCCAGCTAGATCCTCTCTCATGGAATAAAAGGTAGATACAAACACAAAATATGCACTACCTAGCTTAGAAAGAATAAGATAGATGCAACACTCTTCCTCTATTTTTATCTCACATTCTTCACATAAAATTCTGAGTGTTTTAAACTTAGATAGACAGTCTCTAAGGCAAGAAAAATCACTTGGAATTAAGGTCAGTAATTGATTTTCTAACTGTTGTTCTCGAATAATATTGAGTTTACCAAACACAGATTCAATATTTTCCCAAGCTTCTTTTGGGTCATCAATTTCTTTAAGGCGGAACCTTAAATCAGGAGAGATGGACATTCTGATTAGTCCACGTGCTTCGTCACTCCTATCAGCCCATTTGACTTTATTACCATCATTAGTGGGTGTTTTTTCCTTTCCCAAGGTAATCCGATACAAGCCTTTACTTCTTAATAAATCTTCCATATGAGATTTCCATTGAATGTAGTTGGTGCTAGTAAGCAAGAAATTACTTGTAGAATCCATATTAAATATGCAGATAATATGGATTTAAAAACTAAAACTGATGATCTGGATGGAAATGTCTCGAAAATTTATGCGGTTAAAAAAAATGGCACTGAAAACAGACTTCGGTTATGAGAGTTATGCCATTTAATAAAAAAACATAAATGATAACCAAAGGACCACGTGATAGTGTAAGTTTCTTTATGAAGTGACCCACTTTTATAAAGAGAAGTGGGGATCACTTTTACAATGAAGTTACTTTAGAAAATAAAAGCTGCATGCAAAATAAATAACTCTAAAATAAAATATTAAAGCTACTTATAGTGATTCACTTTTATACTTGAAGTGAAATACACTTTACAATTTTAGCATGAACTTTTTCAAAAAAAGTAACAAAAGAGAGACTTGAAATCAAGACCTCTTACTTAATAAGGCAACATTTAACCAAATGGTCTAGCAAAATATATTGTATTTTTTAGAAAGAGGATTGGGGAGTGTGATGTTAAGGTACTCCATGATGTTAAAGTCACCGGTTCAAAATCCGTGGGGATAAAAACTCCAACCATGTTAAGGGTTGGTGTGGCTCAGGCCGGGAGTGATCCCCAGGTTATTTTGACGGCTTAGATGCCCCCGAGTCACAGTTTATCAAGCCACAAGCTAGTCCTGCAGGTCACAGACAAACTACCAATAAAAAAAAAAACCATGTTAGGATATTTAGACATTTAGGAGTTAGTTAAGATCTGCTTGGTCTAATGTGTCGTTAGGTAAAAGTGTGTTTCTTAGTGTGTTTATTTAGTATGCATTAGTATGCATTTGTAGTTAGGAAATCTGACGGTCACGATATGTTCCCAACATAGAGTGATCCGACGGTTCATATTCTCCTCGATCTTAACAACCATTGATCCACAGTTTAACACTGGATTGGTCCATGATCTCTATTTAAAGAGCATGGAGGGTCATTTGTCAATGATCGATTGTGAGAAATTCTCTTGTAAAATCTCTTTGTAATCTTTTTCTTTTACATTAATAAAATGCTCCAAGTGGTCGCGTTGGCTGGGGCCGTGGATGTTTCCCCGTAGGGTTTTTACCACGTGAAAACATCGATGTGTTGATCTTTTCTCTGATACCATGTTCGAAAACACAAGTATTCCAATAGAGGATGGGCACCTTCAGTAACCACTCACATAACCAGATCAATGGCGAATGATATATACTAAATGGCGAATAACCACTCACACCTTATGTATTACTTATATAGAAATGGCAAATGGTATATATTAAATACTTATATTAAATATTAAATAATTTAAGGTTATATGTTCCTTTACTTTTTTAAAGACAATAAAATATAAGGGATAAGAGATACCTCTCTTGTTTGGAAAAGTGTCTTTATTTATTTCTCATATTACATTCAACTAAGTTAGCATAGATTAAAATCCATATTAACATTTATTTAAAGTTATGTGTTCCTTTACTTTTTTAAAGACAATAAAGTATAAGGGCTAAGAGATACCTCTCTTCTTTGGAAAGGTGTCATTTTTAAGTACAAATGAATGATTAGAGAGGAAGTCATGCATGTAATGTGAACTATCAATATTATTATACTTTTGGAGTTATTGATGGATATAATTATGTGCATTTATATTTAAGAACATCCTATGATGAACTTGTTTGAATGATAGTTTCATAATCGATTAATCAGTAATAAAGAATCCATAATAGGAGTGGTAGAGAAAAGATTAATATATCTTAAAGAAGTGGTGGTTAGGATCAACACATATGAACTTTGTGGTGAAATATCATCAAAATTGATAGAGGGATATGCAGGAGTGTACAATGAGAAGTTTGATAAACATAACCCCTAATGCTTGCATCATTGTCTAGAGGATGGACAAATTATGTTTATTTTTCCAAATATATAAAATGAGTATATTACAGTTTAATGAATATATTTTCCTATTATTATATATGGCTTTATACTTTATCAAAAAATTCACCAAGACTTTATAAGGTTTTATAATTCAGTGAAAGATTCGCCAAGATTTTACAAGAGTTTATAATTTAGTGAAATTTTTTCCAAGATCTTACAATATATATATATATATATATATATATATATATATATATATAATTGACTAAAATATTTGTCAAAAAATTATGTATACATATTATATTATTGATAAAATAGCCTTCAATTTTTCTTGTGTATCACAGGGTTTCACCCATTTATTATACATATATATTTAGGGGGGGGTTCTTAAAATCACCCCCGTTGTCAAGGTAATGAAGTGTACAACGTATAAAAATATTTGGGACAAGCTACAAAACATTTATGAAGAGATATTTGATGATTGTTCCTACTACGAGTCAAAGAGAGAAGAAGAACACGTTGTGAGAAAGCTAAAAGGAGGATCCAGAAAATTCAATGAAAGGGAAGATAATGATGATTGTTGGCACAGGGGTAGACCCAGGGTTCAAATATCAAGAGCGCACCAAAAAATCCCTAACCACCAGCCCTTTTGGCAACACCTGCGAAGCAGATGAAGTCTCACCCGAGGTAGAGGCAGGGCTGGTTGCAAGACTCAGGTGTCTGCAACCTTAGCTGGGACCCAGATCTATGATTATCTTGATTACAACGCACTTATCATGAGTTATTCCTTAACATACATTCATTAATACACTTTGCAGAAAGCACAGAGCACCGCAGTAATTACTCAGATCTAGCACTTAGCAATGATAAACAGTTTATACTTAATAGATTAAGCACTTAGCATCTTATGTATCATATCTAGCATGCATTCATATCTCATAATCACAAAGCATCAATAGATCTATCTAAACATATCAGACCACTTACCAAGAGAGAGACAAACACATCAACACAATACGCAGAGTTACCGTGGTTCATCCCCACCCTGGAGCTACGTCCACAAAGTCTTCTTCTGTTATTATCTTTGGTAAACCAATTTACAACACAAAGCCTTCAATATCCTACCCTGCCTAGGAAAATAGATCTGTGCATCTCCCTAGATCCTCTTTCCCCGGGTAGATCCAAGCACTAAGTCCTCCCCTGACCCGTGTACTCAACACTTACAATATTTACAGTAGGCACAGAGCTCTTATAGTCACACAGACATCTGATCACATAGATCTACTTTATGCACTAATCCATTCACTTTACATCACACACCCCACTTTTTATACGCATCTCCTACCCTTCTATTTATACATACAAAAGACCTAAATAAGGGCCGATATCCCTTTCCCATTATAATATTCCCAAAAATCCCAAAAAAAACAAAAAAGGGGTGGAGATCCCGTGATCTCCTCTTCGCCATGCGCTCCTTCTTCGACTGGATGTCGGAGTACCGAAAATGGTCAAATATGACCAAGTATTCCTCAAACTTGGTCAAGGGACAACAAGCCCCCAACACTCACTTGTGACTCGTCCTGAGTCACTCAGGTCTGACCAGTTCCTCTTCAAACACCTCGAGCTTGGCTCGAGCTGCTTCGACCTGCTGCTTTGCGATTTCCTTCTGCTCGACGAACTTCTGGATGAGTGCATTATTGACTGGTCCTTATAGGCACTGCTTTGCTGTAATCATGACCTGTTGTAGCTCTATCCCTTGGTTCTCAATCTCTAAAAATAATTGACATGCCTTATCCTGCAAAGGTTGAAGTTGTTGCGTCATTTCCACGACCTTTCTCTGGATCATGTGGATTTGATGCTGTGAGACACGTTGCTCATGGGATCGATTCAATTTCTCTATAGTTGATAGGGCCTTCAACTACATCTAAAGTCTATTTGCATGCTTCTTCGCCTCCTGGAGTTGCGACTCCAGTTTATGTAATTCCGAGTACTCGGTCAGTTTCTCATGTATCTGCGCACTTCTAGTACTTAGTTGTTTGCATTCTTCAGTGAGTTCTTTAATCCTTTCTATTGTACCCCGGGCAGTTATTTCTCGCTGGTCGCGCTCTTCTTGTGGGGTACTTGGGGATCATCTGAAGCTCTAAGTCCATGACTCTTTGTTGTAGTTGTTGAATAACTTCATCAAGCTTCATCACTTGACAATCTAAGGGTTCTTTGGCCTTTTGTTCTAAGCCGGTCACAGATCAAAATGCTCTGTTGACATCTTCTTCAATTCCAATCTGCTTCGCGAGAAGCTGCTCCTTCTCCTTTTGGATTTTTACTCTTTCTCTATCAAATTTCTCATGGATGGCCTCCTTCTCTTGTTGTGCAGCTCGGCGTTGATCTATGATTTCCTCCTGTGCTTTCTTTAGGGTCTGGGTGGCCTGTGATGTTACTTATTCCACTTTCCAAAGGCGTACTTCGACTATGTTGGAAATCCTATGGAGTTGAACTGATTCATCTCCTGCTTCTGTTGTTCCTTCTAGCATGGGCACAGTGGAGACTGTGCGGTTAGACTAAAGTGCTCGCTGCGCTCCGTGGAGCTCGGCTTCAATTTTTTCATACATTGTCTGTTGCTTGGCATCCTGCTTTTCTATAATTTCTTCTATGGCTTCATTCAAAGTTGTGAGGAGAAAGTTGAAGTCATCGGGGTTGAGCGTGGTCTTCATCTTGGTCATCGTCACTTTTTCTTTCTTCTTAGAGGAATACTTCGAAGGTGACCCTTTTCTCTTCTTTGGAACTTCGACTTCTTCTTCTGGTTTTTGTTCGACTTCCTCTAGGTCATCATTGTTACCTTCTTGATCGGGTGTGATGGAAGTTGTCTTTACAGAGTAGTTATCTACATCCTAAACCTCTTCAATATTCTTTGTTTCCTTTATCTTCTTTGTCTTCTTCATCTTACTGGGCCCAGGTGTGTCCTGCGGAGCTTCTGGGCTATCAATATCTGAAATGTCTGCTGGATCTTATGGAACAAGGAGGTCCATCGACCATTCCTTGGTGATTTCTTCTAGGTATTCTTCGGTCAACTTATAATAGGACTAAAGCAATTCTTGGTGTTCATCAATGCGTGGAGTTAGGTATATAAAGTGGCGGTCCATGCTAAAATTTATCAAAGGCTAGAACCTTTGTAAAGTGTTTGGGGTTATGCGAGGTTCACCCCCTATGGCTGCTTTCAATTGGTTATAGTATCTGTGAAAAATGGCATTTGATTGCCACTGCTTTCTCATGTCCGTCGAGTACCATAAGGTACTGAACTTCACAGCGAATGGTTCGAATGGGTCAAGGTCGGGGAAGGTTTTGTCGTCTGGTAGCTCCCATGCAACAAAGGCGATCAATATTGGCAACCAGCTAAAGTGGAATTCATGCCCTTGGTCCTGCGTTTCTCTACAATCAATTTCTAGCTGATTGACCAAATATTTTTCCCAATTCATTAGTAGTCCCTCCGCGCACTTCCCTGCGAGGTCAATTACAAAGCCATATACTTGTGTAGGTATATTATAGTACCATCTTCCCTGCTATCAACTGACATGCAAGGCGCATTGTGCCACTCTCGATAGAGGCTACCTTGTAACCTTGCCCGCCTTTTTCAACATTTCCATAAGCCTCTTTAATATTTTGTGAAAGAGCGCAGTCCGCGGTCTTTCCAGGGTAGTACTCATGGGGATTAGGGCCCTGCATGCGATGGTTTAACCACAGGTATCCTTCGTGGTAACTTTCTAGCAGCAATTTCACACAAGCAGTCACGTCCTGATGTCCGCCGAAGTGCGGTGTTTTCATAACATTGAACAGAGTAGACTGCGCAAGGTTCATCGTCCATTTTTGAGGGACGATCTTCGAGTTCTGGCCCTTAGTCCTCGTTAAGTACTTAGATGGTGCGAGCATGCTGTAGGCTTTATGATCTCCCAGGTTGAAGTCGCAAAACTTCAACGCTGTAACCTTGTCTTGATCTGCGCGGTAGGTGTGAACTCCTTTTGGTAGATATGCAAGGAATAGTGTGTATTCAAAGTCTCTAGGGACATTGTCCCTGTTAATCTCACCACTTAGAGGGGGAATGTAAGTTGGTAGGATGGTTGGCACTAACTTCGTGTTGGCTGCGTCGTCCCTATGCTTAGTTATCAACTCTGCACCAACTTGAGATGTTCCATCTCGAGTAGTCTATGGGGAGGTTGCCACACCTCTCGATGACGAGGCTTGGACTCCAGTGGACATCCCTCTTTCCGACATGACTCTTTTTGTCATTAAGCTAACAAGTACTTCTCTCACCGATTCTTCTGCTATGCTAAGCTCATCGAACATGTAAGCTCGGGATCACTTTTTTGGGTTGTCAATGGACTGTCGGTACCATAATCAGATAGAGAATAAAACTGGAGTAATCACTGTTTCATAACACGGGTATTCTGTAAGCTCAAGTTTTCAATTGGAAAAAGTATCTTCCGGGAATGGCATGATGAAATAAGTAAGTAACTCTGCAACAGACTGCTTGCAATGGATATGAATCTTTTATTAACTCTGTTCTATCCGTTCTGGTGCTATCCAACGGTCTAGTGGTAACCCATAACTGCTTTTCGATCCGTTCGGAGCGGCGGTCGAACGGGTATATCGGTTCCAACGGCTATATTGCTTCATCATGGCAAAGTACTCTATGTCGTTGTCTTGATATCTCGACGAAGCTCCAATTCTGCAATTCTTCTTGCTACAAAGTGTCCTCTAGAACCTCTTGTAACCTTATAGTATTAGCCCTCTTCTTTCTTAACTTCATAGCCTTCTTCCCAGTGAGCCTCGTCTCAGTAATGCTTTTACCATTCTGATGTTTATCTTCTGTGGTCTTAGTTACTTCGCACTGTGGAAAATCTTTCCTAGGGTTCCTTGATAATACTTCTTCTGTATCAAAAATAGGTAGCTTGATCTTCTGCATATCCTCAAGTGTTCTCTTAGCTTCAACATTGGAGTTTCTAATATTGAATATCTGTGATTTGCTCTTCTGTTCTTCAATCAAGTGCACGATCCTTCTGGTCATAAAGTCTTTTAACTCTTACTTCTTCTATTCCAAAACTTCTTCTTCTTTTCATCTGGCTTGTTCTCTATCAATCAAATTTTTTCCTATGAGCATGGTAAACGGGGCGTTGTCTTCAAAAAATTTAATGATCTCAAAGTCTTCCTCTGTCGAAGTTCCATTGACAGTCATAGGTATCTGGGCGAGTCTTCCACATAGGGTTACTAGCTTTCCTCTGAAGAAACTTGTTCCTCCTAGGGAAGGGATCATGGGAGGCTTTCTTATAGCTTCCCAAGTTCTTTCTGGAATAATGTTCACTTGTGTTTCTCCATCAAGAGTACAGTCAATGTCAAAGTCCCTTATTCTTGCTTCGATTTTCTCCTTTTCTTTGAATATCTCTGATAGCCTAACATGTCGGTGGTCATTCAAGGTATATTTCATCTGTAGCAATATATTTTCTGATTCTTTCTGGGTTTCTGCTATAATCTTGGTCTCTTGATCTCCTTCAAGGTTTGCTTGCTCCATATTCATCTTCTCAAGCCTAGCAATCATTCTAGGGTAATCCAATACTTCATGGTCCATAGCCTTACAATAGAGGCAACTAGGTCTTCTCCCAGGGCATTCCTTAGCAAGATGTCCCAGTCTTCTGCAACTATAACAGAGGGTTAATCCTCTTTTTCATTTAGATGTTCCCCAACTCCTTCTGTACTACGCACCAGGATCATGGTGACTAGCCTACAAAAAACTCTTTCTAAGATCCTGCATCCACTTGTTAGTCTAGACATTCTTTCGATGCATAGGTATAACATATCTATCACTATACTTATCAGATCTATTCATATCAAACTTTCTTTTATCTATAGGACATAATCTATCAAACATACCTAGATCCATGCTTTAGAAACAAAAAATTTCACTTATCTTACTTCTACAGAGCACAAAGCTTTCAAATCTAGAAACTTTTAACTATTCTTACCATTATTAGGGCACAGAGCTTAAAGATCTTACCTCTTTTCTGTATATCTGACCTTTTTCTTTGCAGATTTGACTTCTTTTCTTGCAGATCTGACCTTTTCCCTTCAAATCTGACCTCTTTTCTTCAGATCTGACCTCTATTTCTTCAGATCTGACCTCTCTTTCTTTAGATCTAACTGTTGGGTATGTGTTATATTCTTTGCATGTGTGTGTGTGGGTGCGTCAGATACGGCGACTCCAGATTTTGCTATTTTTAGCTGATTTGTAAATTAATCCTGGATTAAGGGATTAGGGTTTTGGTATCTACGGAATACCTAAAAAACATTGTATATATTGTATGGCGAATGGTGAAATTCGAATATAATGAAAAAGAAAGGTTTTCCCGGTTGAGGGTTTCCGGTAAATATCTCTGTGTATTCTGTGTATGAGCCATTGATTAATTTCTGTATTGCTTAAGAATATATATGCATTGCTTTACTTCACAGGTTTAAAACTTACACTAACCTCTCTTTCTTGGCACAAAGCTTCATAGGTCAAACAAAACACTGCGCACTAGGGAAATAGATCTACGCACAGAGCTTATTTTGCACAAAGCTTCTTCTTCTTCAGTTCCCAACAATCATAGTTGATCAGGTCCCGACAAAATAACCATCTGTTGGCACAGGGGCAGACCAAGGGTTCAACGCTCAAGAGAGCACCAACAAATCCCTATCTACCGACCCTTTTGGAAACACTTGCGAAGCAGATGAAGTCTCAACCGAGGTGGAGGCAGGGGTGGTTGCAAGACTAAAGTGTTTGCAACCTTAGTTGGGACACAGATATGTGATTATCTTTCTTACAACGCACTTAGCATCGATTATTCCTTAACATGCATTCATTAATACACTTCGCAGAAAGCACAGAGCACGACAATAATTACTCATATCT
Source organism: Picea engelmannii (assembly GCA_009831015.1). NCBI lineage: Eukaryota > Viridiplantae > Streptophyta > Pinopsida > Pinales > Pinaceae > Picea > Picea engelmannii. The sequence continues at coordinate 286,296 of ML777368.1, read as the reverse complement.
AACACTTAGCAATGATAAACAGGTTATACTTAATAGATTAAGCACTTAGAATCTTATGCATCATATCTAGCATGCATTCATATCTCATAAGAACAAAGAATCAATAAATCTATCTAAACATATCAGAGCACTTAGAAAGAGAGAGACAAACACATCAACACAATACACAGAGTTACCATGGTTCACCCCCACCCTGGGGCTATGTCCACAAAGTCTTCTTCTGTTATTATCTTTGGTAAACCAAGTTACAACACAAAGCCTTCAAGATCCTACCCTGCCTAGGACAAGAGATTTGTGCAACTCGCTAGATCCTCTTTCCCCGGGTAGATCCAAGCAGTAAGTCCTCCCCTGAACCGTGCACTCAACACTTACAATACTTACAGTAGGCACAAATCTCTTATAGTCACACAGACATCTGATCACATAGATCTACTTTATGCACCAAGCCATTCACTTTACATCACACACCCCCCTTTTTATACACATCTCCTACCCTTCTATTTATACATACAAAAGGCCTAAATAAGGGTCGATATCCCTTTCCCATTACTATATTCCCCAAAATCCCCAAAATCCCAAAAAAGGGTCGGAGATCCCGTGATCTCCTCTTCACCATGCACTCCTTCTTCTACTGGATGTCGAAGTACCGAAAACGGTCAAATATGACCAAGTATTCCTCAAACTTGGTCAAGGGCCAACAATGATAAAGAAGAATATCTCTCCATAACCATGGAAAAAATACTCATCGATGCAGAAAATGAAGATAATCAAAAAGAAAATTCAAATTCAAAAGAAGAAGATATTGATGGGGAAGTGAATCTTGAAGCATAACTCGTTAGTTCATTAGAAGAAATAGATAGACTCATGGAAAATAATATAAAGTAGAAGAAGCAATTGAAGAAACATGAAAATAAGGATCCTGATCTTGAAGAAACAAAGAATACAATTATTATCCTAAAGACTCAACTAGAAGAGGCAAAGAGGATATAATAAGGGATGAGAATCCAACTAAAATAGAAGGAAAAAAATTGCGAGAAGCTAGAAGCTGAAATAATTTCGTTAAGAAAGGAACTAGAGAAAAAAATTGATCAATTGAATAGAAGCTTGAAGTTTGGAAAGAGTAATGAAATACTGGATAATGTTCTCAGTTTCCAAAGGTCACCATTCATCAAGATAGGTCTTGATTATGACAATAAACAAAATACCATCGAGGAAGATGAAAGCATTAAAGTCACAAAGCCATTAGAAAAAGAAAATGAAGTAAGGCTTGGAAGCTATGCTATTATTCTCATAGGCTCCACCAATAATTAAAGAATCAACATGAAAGGGAATGATGACCAACATAAACTCAATTCTTCTGATAAGAATAACAAGAATGAGTTTAGAAGATTTGTTCCACCACGAAGACTTTTCACAAATCGATACCAAAATCTCTTTCTTGGCTATTGTTTTTCTTGCAATAATTTTGGTCATAAAGAAATATATTGTAGAGCTTATGCAAGAAGTGATAATGTGAGAGACAAAATAATGGTTCTTACAAAACCTGAAAGGATGATTATGTGAGCGAAAAAACCAAAAGTTCTCATGGGTTTGCTAACATAAACTAAAATTCATTTGCTCCTCTACTTGATATTGAATGTTATAAATGCAATAACTATGGGCACATAGCACGTGACTCTAGAAACAACATAATAAAGTCTCCTAAACAAAACAAGGAAGAATATGCTCTTACCAAGCATAGGGAAGAATACACCATGGTGTGGAAAAAGAAGCAAGAAGAACCGAAGAAGGAATAATGTGGACTTGCACTTTATTCTCAAAATGAAGGGAACCAATGGTACATTGACAATGGATGTTCAAAAAACATGACAGGGGACCATACCAAGTTTCTCATATTGAAGGAAGAAAAATGAGGCAGTGTTACTTTTGAAGATAAGGATTCTGCAAGGATAGGTGGAAAATGTATTGTTAGTCTTGATAATGGAAATAATAAGACACATAATGTATTGTATGTTTAAGGGTTAAAGCATAATATTTTGAGTGTCAGCCAAATGTGTGATCAATATTACAACCTTACATTTCATTCTAAAGGGTGTGAGATAAGGAAATCAACTTTAGGAATATTAGTGGAAAATGAAAACAAAACCTCAAGAGATCTATACATACTTGATGAAGTCAAAGGATAATTTTTTTGTATGGGAGTGATATCTCTTTCATATTGTTAGTAAAGGGAAGCAAAAGATCAAGGAGAGAATCCCTTTTCCATTGATTTCAAAGGGGGAGAAGTTGTGGACATAGGAATAATTGCAGACACAAGGAAAGTTGTAGACACGGGGAGTATCAGAATTGACTAAGGGTTGCGATCAATAAAAAATGGAGAGATTGTTGTAAATATTATTGTCAATGATTTCAAATACAAGGGGGGACTAAATATGTCCAAGATAAATATTACAATCCTACATATGTCCAAGATAAATATTGCAATATGGATATTGATGAAATTATTATTTTTGGTAAGTTTGGATACCCCACATTTGAAGGAAGTTTTAACCTAAATACCTAGATCAAATGGGAGAAGAAGTTATATGTTTGGAAATATTATTATGAGACCTTTCCATTGGTATATTCCATCCCATATAAATCCATAGGAATAAGGAGATATGAATTTTTTCGTCCGACAACATAACTAGAAGATTGAGGTCAACTCAACTAGTCTTTACAGGTCGACCCTGAAAGTGGGGAAAAAATTACTATAAATAAATGATAGATTTTCACATTTGGAGAAAAACCGAGCAAGAGATAAAGTATGAGCTATTCATAAGTGATTTGATGTGTACTAAAACTTTTGGGGTGTCTTTCTAGGATCTAAAGGTGTACAAGAGAAGTCTAAGGGATTTTTTTGAGGTCTTTCTTATTCTCAAGGTACGCTATGAAGGAATAAAGGTATGTGATGTTATTGTGTGCACTGATTCGAGGTTATGATGTTTTCATCAATGGATGTTTCCTTCAGTGGATGTTTCCATTAGTGGATGTTGATGTCAGTGGATGTTCCTGTCAGTGGTTGTTTCCATCAATGATTGTTTTCGTCAGTGGATGTTGTCATCAGTGATTACATTTTGGGAATGATGCTATGAGGTTTGCTAGGGTTTGAAGGATGTTTTGTGGAATGAAGCATGTAGGTGAAGTCATAAGTACTCTATGTATGAAAATTTTGAATTGGTGTCTACACATATCTTATTTATTTAATGCTTAGTTGAGGAGATTGGTGTCTCAAGTAGTTTGGTTCCTACATCTTGTTGAGTTGGTGCTCAGTTGAGGAGATTGGTGTCTCTAGTAGGTTGGTGTCTACATATTGTTGATTTGGTGTTCAGTTAAGGATATTGGCATCTCAAGTAGGTTGGTGCCTACAAACATTTATAAATATAACCTTACGGTTTTCTCCCGATTGGATTTCCATGTTAAACTCTATGCATTATGATTTGAGTTTATATGTGATTATTGTTTCTCATATAATGAATGATTGATGAATGGTTAAATAAAGTAAAAAGTATCTTATACTAATTCACCCCCCCCCCAATATAAGCATAAGTTCAACAGATTCCACCATTATCATTTTTTTCTACTTATATGTATATGTATGTGTGTGTAGTTCATTCATCACTAATACATTATATATTTACCTTTATAGTAAGTTCACCATTAGCCTTAAGCTTTTTTACATAATGACTACATGTATTAAGATAAGTTCTTATAGTTCAAACCCCAATGAACTTTGATTCTCCTACATCATCATTTATCTTAGGGAGATTGGTATTACTTTATAGGTTAAATATATTTAGAATGCAAGAGTAACGAACAACAACAATTGTTGCAATGCCACAATGATTAGTTTTGAATTTAAAATCCAATTAGATAATTGATTATGTCCTAAAATTTGTATTGGGATTTTGTACTTTCATTCTTAAATTTTATAAAATCCACACACATTTTTTAATTTTCTTTTATTTGATATTACTATGAAACTTTAGTTTCTTGCTTTTGTTGAAAAAAAAAACCTCTACTCCAAACTCGATATATGATGTGTTTTATTATCTCATGGCATATTACCCTATTATGGAATTATAGTTAGAGGTGATTGGTTAGTAACCATCGAAATTTTGTTGGAAATATTTTCATTTTTTTTCCAAGGAAAAAAATCTTGTAACTTTATTTATGTGAATAAAATTACAACAGTATATGCCATAGGAATTCCATCAGTTGATGATGGTTTTATGATGGTATGAGGGAAGATCAGTGAAGGAATGCTAAAATAACTTAGCAATAGCCAAAAAAAAAGTGGGGAGCTATTACCTTCCTTTCTGGAATAGTTCATATTTTTACAGTAGCATACATCAAAATTTGTTGAGATATCATCATTTCCACGTCTATATATACTTTCTACAATAACCAAAATTAGTATCTATGCATAGCTTCTATTTAGAGATTGAACCAAGGGTACTTGTGGAAAAATTCAAAGGTGCTTTCTGGGTTCTCTTCTTTTATCTTCCAACATCCTTTGTCCAGGTCCAAACCAACTTTGGAGAGACGATCCACTTCTTTTTTGTGTACCCTCCACACATGTGTAAAAGTGATGTGAGAAACAATTGTTGTGAGCCTTATGATTTCTTCATGAACTGGGAGAAGATAATATTTTCACAAAATGTGTATGCCTTTTATGACATTGATAGTAAACATTGAGTCCCCATACATGTTCCATTGATTGGTGTTCTTTTCAAGGTCCAGTTGGAGCAAAAGGTAGAGTGTCATAATCTTAGTCTAATTATTTGTTGCATCTCCCAGGATGACAACAAAGGAGAGTGATTTCTCTTCGAAGAAGTGTAGTATTCCCCTTGCACCTCCTTTTGAGGGAAAGCCCTGTGCCACTCCATCAAAAAAATTCCAAGAATCTTTTTTTATTTGTGGAGGTTGAATGTCTCTTGACAGGGCAGGAACATAATTTTGTTGAGGAAAGGCAGAAACAATAGAGAGACATGAAATAGTTGTGTGGGCTAGAGCTCCTTCTTTTTCATAAAAAATAACATGGTTTCGGGCTAACCAAATTCCCCAATAGACAATTAGAGGAAGGGACTTATGTTGGAAATATTTTCATATAGAGAATACTAAATGTGTTGATTATAAATGATCATTTCCCAAAATAAATCCATGTTGTTTGTTATTAGAGTGTAGCCACATGTCCCATGCTTAATAAGGCATCACAATAGAGACTTATACTAGTAAATGTGTCAAATGTTTGGTGGAGGTCTATTTTGAAATAGAAAATTATGTTTGGTGGATGGTCATCCAATTTCATCCTAAGATTGCAATTAGTTACTACCCTAGTCTCTGCAAAGTTACGATTATTTCCTAGATTTATAAAAATTAAAACAAGTAGGTTGGAAATATTACCTTGAACCTTGATCATAGTGGAATAACAATCATCTTGTTAGTTTTCTAGTGTTGTATATATTTTGGGTGTCTATGCTACATTTTCCATAACTAGGTTCTTGTGTGCAATCAACATTATTTTCCAATTATTTCTCTTAGACTATGTCTTGCATAGTGACCTCTATTCTCATAATCATAACAAATTATGATCTCCACATTCTTGTTAAATGTGTGTGGTTTAAAATGAATAAGCTAAGTCACCTCCTGAACATGTTTATGAAATGATTATTTACATCCCTTTCTTTAGTAGGATATCCAAACATGGAGTTGTGGCATAGAGTGAGTGGTGCTATAATGTCGAGGTCAACTTAAGTTGGTTAAAATTATGATTGTTGTAAGATAACTCTATCAAACTTAAGACTATAATGTGGCAACAATGAAATACATAAATGGATCTATAGTGATTGAGAAAAACAAGTAGGTTGGAAATATTACCTTGAACATTGATCATATTTGGATTCTATATGAAGCCTTACATTTTAAGAATGAAATATTAGAAATCTCTTAAATGTATGAACACATTTACAATATCTCAAAGGGGAATTTATTGTGTTGACAAGAAGAAAATCAACTAAACACATTTATCTCACCCATTTCCCCCACCCCTGGCATCATAATCCTCTCTTGCAGTCAAATCCAAATGTATTTTATATGTTACAACATAGTGATTTTTTATTTTAAGACTTTGACATAGAAACGATTAATCCCAAGAAATGTAACAATAATAAAACACTTCCTCCTTGTATTTGTATGGTGGTTGTCTTGTATGGGTTGATGGAATGGCCAGTTTTTCTAATCACAGGCCCATTTAATTTGTCATTTCTTGGAGGGGAAAATAAATGTGTATGCATAAAATGTGTTATATAATGAATGTTTCTCATTTGAAATTTCCTTAGTTGTCTTGCTTGTATCAAAACCTTCTAGATCCTTTTACCAAGATCCAAAATTGAGGATGGATGGGTGGATTATTTGGTGGGAGGATGTGCCTGGTGAACTATGGCCTTTATACATGGGTGAAAACTTGCACCATTTGGTGTAGCTATATTTGAATCATTTGGGAGGAACTTGAAGTTGTTTATAAGGTCCTTCAATTCACCCCTTTTGATGAAGAAAAGAAAATCCATGCACCAAGCTTTACCATATATTGAGTTTGTATGAAATATAGTAGGCTAGAAATGCTCAGTTTAGAGCTCATATGCATTAGCGCAATTTGAGATATAGGACCACTAAGGACTTCATTAAGGTCTTGGAAATTAAAGAAGCTAGTGAAAAAATAGTTGTTCTCAAGAATTTGAATGGCCAGGTAAATGATCGAATGGGAATTTCTAGCTCACTGTTTGATGGATTTTCAATGTTAGGCCTTCCAAAAGAAAGAGAGGTGGCCATACAACGTTGCCTCAATGTTGTTCTAGTTAATATTGTAGAAGAACAGAATCATGCATGTGATCATGGATTATTTGTGGATGAATTAATTACAACGTTGCATGATATGTATGATGAAAAAGTGCCTAGGTTTGATGGTTTCCCATGTGATTTTTACAAATCCACATGGATTTTTTTAAGGCCTAAATTACTCTTGGATAGAAAAAATCTCTCAGGAAACAATATTTGGGGTGGGAATTAACCAATGTTTCTTCGAGTTTATTCCCAAGGTGGGGTGAGCTTGAGTTGATTACAAACTAGAGGCAAATTATGTTGTTCAAATCTTCCTACATGATTTTGATGAAAGCCTTATCTCTACATCTCAAGTATATTTTGTCAAAGATTACCATGGTAGAATATACAATATTTATCCATGGTTTATACATTTTAGACAATGTTATCATTGTTTTGGAGGACAAATTCCCACATTATTGTTTGGGGTTTTTCCTCGAATTTCAAAATCTATAGAAAGAGTGCTATACAAATACTAGAAAATGAATTTCTTGAATTACATTTTTGCCAGCTCCATATAGGAGTCAAAGGTTCTTTATAATCCAAAACCAGTCCATTTTAAAACAATAGTAGAAATGTGAATTATGTATTGGGTCAAATTCTGACATCATCTAACTTCGAAATTAGAAATATAGTGTCAAATTATTCATTGTCTATTAATTCTCCCCTTTTTCTAACTACTTTTATTCATTCGATGGAGTTTAGGTACAACTGAACATGTACCTATCAGACCTATCATCCTCGAGCGAGGAAATTTTTGGAGGGAGGGGGAAACTGTTACAACCAACACATCTAATGGGATGGGATCAACTAGAGGTGAAAAGGCTTGAAGAAATATCCGTAGGTGCACAATTTGTTTTTTGTTGAAGGATGATCATGTCCTTATGATGATGAGAGCATAGGTGACATTGAGGTTCCTTTGAGGTACAAACATCTAGTGAGATGATGGGTACCCAATGAACTTCCTCAGTTGGACACTGACTTATGTGTCAATGAGAAGATTTATGACATTGCTCCATCATCCATACATGGTCTGGGTCTATTCTCCATGGATGGAATAAAGGTGAAAGATGGAGGATTTGTTGAATTGATGGAGTATGTCAGACCAGGATACAACTATGGAGATTGGTTGAGGTTGGTTCGATATATGCCAAGTATGCGGAGATATGTAGTCTCTACAAATTATATACAACTAAAAAACAATGATCACAATAAAGGAGTAATGATGTACATTGATGGAAGGCCAAAGGCATGAGGGAATATACAGGGATTATTAACAATACACTACCTGGGACAACAAGAAAGAAACCCAATTGTATATTTGAGATGCGTGAAGGAAATCAAATATTCGTATGTGCAATGAAAACAATATTTGCAAGGGAAGAGTTGTTGGTCGATTACAATTTGAATTGAATCGATAGAGGCACTGTTATTATGGTGGTAAATATGTTTTCCTTTTTATATATTTAACATACATTTTAATATCTCCTGCTTCTTATATTATTTTATAGCATTCTAAAATGTCATGCATCTTATAATGTGGTAGGGTGATCATGGGAAGGCACTAGCTAGTTCGCAAAAGGTACAACCATGATTTTCATATCAATTATTGCCGAAAATAATTGAATTACCATGTTTATTTGCTGATGTAGACAGGCACATCGTTGGAGCATGATGATGGGGGTGATTAAATATTTGATTCCATCAACCCAATGGAAAAAATTCAAAAGGCCTTGAGAAAGAAAAACAGGGAACTAATTTAATTGGCTAGGTGTAAGCTAGCTACAAATGAGACCAGAGAAAAAGATGGAAATTTTACTACAGGATATAGAACAATTTGCGGTAAGCACAATTTAAAAAAAATGTTATTTTTGACATATATTGATTTATGAAATTTTGTTTGATACCTTTATATGAGAAATACCGAAACATTTTCTTTCTATAGGCATTTTTGGGTCCGACGGGACAACTTGGTCATGGGGATGTTGTTAGTAGTAGTGATGCACAAAACCCACAATGTCCTAGCACAATCTACTTACCCGCGAGGATAGTTTCCTCTTTGTTTGTGGCTCAGAGGATTGAAACTCTTGGGGCCCATGAGACTCCCCCAATGCACATGCTAGACTATGCACGTGATGGTCTACATGAAAAATCTCATGAGGATATTGATTCTGCAGAACATTGTTATCTTGGAGCATCATGTGTTCAAAGCTCAAGAACAATATCCATCATATTTTTGGTGGACGATAACTTGGTTCCCTTGAAGATACAAAAAATCCTAGGTATTTATGAATATCTTAAATAGTCCCTACCATTTGATTGAAACCTACATATTTCATATTATTTTAATCTAATTATCATATAGTTTTGTAGGAAACAATGTTTTTTATAGGACCTTGCACATAAATGATTTAGAGATTTTTGGGCTCACCATTCACACACAGTGGAATTACCAGAATAAATATTTGAAAAACAATCTTATAAACCATATGGGTGACCTGTTGGTGATACATAAAACAAGTCCGAAATCACCTCAAGGGCCAATACATATTGGAAATATGTCAGAGATCAATATAGGGTTCAATTGAAAAATAACCCTAAGTATGATCATCCTCTAGCCATTCTCAAGAGGGAATGGAAGAATATACAGGACGACACAAAGGAGATTGTATAGAGACACTAAGGGAAGACACCACCTGGAATTTGCAAGGCAATATATGATATTTTGAATTGAATATGATGAATTTTATTTAGTTCTACAAAAACATTTGCGATATCTTATAACATAATTGAAAATTTTCATAGGCTCCCAAACATGTCAAAACACACCAAGGAAAGACTAGAAAAACATGGACAACACAAACTTGGCCAAGGTGGTTACATGATATTAAAAGCTCGAATTGTAAGTACCAAATAATTTATCCATCTTATACACATCATCATGAAAATTTAATTTAATTGCAACCAATAAGCAAAAATCCTAATCTTATTCCATGCGATGCAGGGGGATACATTCAACACTTCCGCCATTGAAGAATACTCGAGGCTCAAATTCAAGTTCGACTTTCAAGTAGTGGTGGAAAATCGACAAAGGACGGGGAAGACAAAATATGACCCTTTGAGCAAGATGGTAAATTAAATGACAAGATTTTAGTTCTTGATTACTTGCCAAATATATTGACAACTGATTTAACCCATCAATTAATGTGTTTATTTGTTTTAAGTAGGAAAGAAATGCCAGTTCATTCGACGGTGGTGGACAACAACTTCATGATTCTAGTGGTGTGCAGACCCAAAACTATATATGTTTCTTTATAATCAAATGCATAATATGATGATTATTAATATTTACTTGTAGATGGTGTACTTATAACTTTTCTTGTTTCAATGGAAGATCATGTAGGTGAGGGTTCTTAGAGAGGAGAGGAATTGATGAAAATCCAACCAATGGTGTTGACTACTCCTCTAGGTAAAAAACATAGTAATGGTATTTATACTAATGAAACTCTGATATGAATAATAACTAACCATGTCCTTTTAATGTCTTTTGTTATTGTAGTGGATGCCCCTGTAGTGCATCAACGTCCACGTTGTTCTACTAGAAGTAGTACAATGCTTGAAATGACCCATCACCATCCAACACCAAAAGAGGGCCCAATAGATGAAGGGGATTAATATGAATGTGATGATGATTTACTCGTGAATTATATAAAAAAGAAGAAATAGAAAAAGACGTGATTGTACATATTTTGAACACATACTTGTTTTACTACTCTGAACCTTGTATGTTCTGCATGCATGTACCTTCTTTCTTCCAGTTACCTTTAATTCTTGTTTTTCTACTTGTTATACATTATTGGGTATGGGGAATTGGGAGTGATGCGAGGAGGGGAAGGGGCCAAACAAGCTTCCAACTTCACGTGGTTGAACCTGTTTAGTAGAGAATTTTTTTTTCTTGAAACCAAGAGGAGCTCATTCATGAGGTATTCACCTTTAGTATTTCTAAAGCGTCGTACATGTTTAATTATTATTCAGTCATATACAATTTTATTCTCTCTGAAAAATGTAAGCTCATACATGTTTAGTTATTATCCAGTCATATAACCTTTTATTGTCTTTGAAAAATGCATGTTTGAAGGGTGGTCACCTCCACGATCCACAACACATTTCCAACAAGGTATAAATCATTTGCTTCTCTTGCCTCATGGAATTTTCCTTCATTGCCTTGTATACTTAAATTCAAAATCCAAGGAAAGATAATGGTGGAAACAACTATTATTCATTTAATAATATTGTTTTTAGATATTATTGCTTGTAAGTTGATGTGGCATTTTATGTTCTCCATTAACATTTTTTTTCCAATGTTCAATGTTCACAAACACCTATTTAGAGGACTTGGTGATGCAGAATATTGGCTGAAGTTAGTGATTGATTCAATGAATATTGAAAACAATATTGATCCCTTGAACAACATGCAATATGATTCATTGGTATGATAAATTCAACTTCCTACCATTTAAATGGCTTCTTGATCACAATGGGTTGCAATGGAATCTCATTAAAGGCATAAGGTTGATCAAATAGTTGACAGTTGCGACAATTCTTTGCATATTCTATGTCATCCTAACATAGTGTTGACTACCACAATATAACATAGAGAAAATTCAACCTAGTATTTTTTGTTCCACCATAATTCCCTCCACTTTCTTTGTCATGCACCTCCCAAAGGATGACTTATACTTTATGATCTAGAATGCATTAGTTTAAAATACTATCTATAAAAATATCATATAGGTTTCTCATGGTGAACTTGTATTTTTCATAGTAGATAACCAATCATATTCATTTTTTATGGTCATACATATTTGGTATTGAACCCAACTTGAGGAATTTTGTGATTTATGTAAAATAACCTTGAACTGCTTCCACCCAAAATAGATTTAGATGTGGGAATTCATCCAGGGTATCCATAGTTGTCCCATTTTTTCCCATAGGTCTGTGGGTAGAGTTGTAACATCTACAAATCATTCCATAGCCATATGGGCAGAGTTTCCGTGTAGCGAATCACAATTTTGAGCAACTTCAGCTTCTTGCAATGTATTCAAGAAATGGTGGACTGTTCCTCAAAAAACTCAGTACCGTTTCTCTTCAGTTTGAAGAGATCCGGGTTGATGTCAAGAAGTCTTCCTTGATTCCTCAATCCATCGCCAATTCTCTTCCATCACAATTTCACCATGGCTCTGATACCATATTGACAAAGTTTCCTTAGACACACAATTTTATTGATAAAGAAAAAGTGATTACAATCTAAAGTGAGGAGTCATAATCAACTTGTTAACCTCACTTGAAGAAGGAGCTAGTTTATATAGCTCAACTCTAAACTACAATCTAGGAGAACAACCAATCACATAATCACATGAGTATGATAGATGTCCTTTACATAGAATCTAGGTGTCCTTATCCTAACAAACTAGAATAAACTAATTTCTAAAAGAATTTATATTAGAAAATACTTAGACTATAGAACTTTAGGATTATGAGGCTAACAATTCCCATGGTTCCTTGAGCCCTTTTCTCTATCCTTTTGTCTTCCACTATTCTCCATGTTTAACTCATTACCTGATGTCTCACCTATGCTTTTCCGTCACATTTCCTCACTAAGGATAACACCAACAACATCATCAAATTTTAAAGTGTTTGAACCAGAGACAAAGTTACTTACATCCATGACCAACCCATTCCAACGTTCTGGAAATGAGCACATGATTAGAAGAGCCTTGACCTCATCATCAAATTCCACTTTTACATCATTTAGCTGATTAATAACCTTATTAAATTCATTTAAATGATCTGCAACATACCCACCTTCTGACATCTTCATATTAAATAATTTCTTCATTAGAAATACCTTATTGGATGCTGAGGTTTTTTCATACAGTTTAGCCAATGCATCCATGAGCTCCTTCGTTGTATTTTCTTTTGAGATATTGAAGGCTGTTGATGCTGCCAAGCTCAGTTGTATCATTCCTAGTGCCTTTTTTTCAAGAACATCCCATTCTTCATCCTTCATGGTCGTCGACTTATTTGTTATTTCGCCGAATGGTAGGACTAGATCCTTCTGATATAAATAATCTTCCATATGCATTTTCCATAACTGGTATTTTTGGCCATTAAATTTCTCGAGCCTAAACTTTCCATCTTCCCCCATTTCTCCCACTCGAACCAGGAACCGTCTTTTCCTGTGAGTTACCTTTCTCTTTGATACCAGTTGTTAGAAAAAACAAGATCACGAAGCATTAAAATAAAAAAAATGCAGAAATAAAACACAAAATATACACAATACAATATAGACACAAATATACGCGGTTCACCCAGTGTGGGATACGTCCACCAAAGAAAATGCCAAGTCCTTCCTTATTATTATCCAACAACATGAAGGGATACAACCTACAACACACTCGCTGCAACTTCATCTTATTTCTCTCACACTCTCCTCTCTCAGAATACAGTATTCACGATGATGCACAACCACAATACAATTCCCTTATAAAAGAGGGTTTCCTTCTAGAGAAAAAACCATAACATAACTTCTACCGTTAGATCTGTGACCTTATAATGAATGGTATAGATTTACTATGAAATTACAATACACATTTACAAGGAAATTTTTCCTTTGGGGGATGCTTCCCCTGGACCCCGTAGGGGGGGAAAGCCCCCCTTGCAACAACCCCCCCGCGTGGAGGGGTGTACAATATTCATGTGGTATAAACATGGATGAAAACAAAGACCTGTGAATCAAGAAGATAATCAGTCTCCACAACCAACAACTTGACTCATAGGGTTCACCTCAGATAGGATTTACCGAAAACCCTTCTCACATATACAACTTTGAGAACTCCCTCCTTCACATGACTCCTCTACTTCACTTGCGCTAAGAGATCACACGTTTTATTGATGAAATATGAGATGCTCTTGATGTGTATTTATATCCTTCAAAGTACCTCCTTAACTTGTCTTTAGGGTCGACCGATACATTGTTGTTTGCAACTATTTTTCTCCTTTACTTTATTTTAGGGCCTGTAGGACACACCTACCGCACTTAGAGGGGGGGTGAATGAGTGTGGGGCTCTTTTACTCAAATCTTCCCTCTTACAAAAAATTTCTTAGTTAACATTCAACATTTATTCATTACCCTTGATGTCATTTATAACCAGTTAGATGTGAACATATATCAACAACATATATCAGCAAAATATCATCAACAAGTCATCACCACAAGGAACACAAAGAACACAAGATGTATGTACAATTTTTCTTTTTATTATGGAAAACAATCCGAGGGTTTTTTAGAAATAACTGAATACAGTACAACTCTTCAAGAGCACCAACTCCATTATGCAACACTCAGCTTACATACTCAGCACCAACTGAGATGAGGCAACAATCCTCAACAGATAATCTGTCAATAGGTACGTGACCTGTCAATAGTGCATCCTGTGTGTGTATGCGCCCTGGCTCACTACAGCCCACGTATGCACACGACCAATGTATACAACAACCTTCATATACCTTCTGAGCTTCTTAGGGTTTATCTTTCAAGATCAACTCAAATCCTCTGCAAACAATATATCATTCTCTTCTGTCTCTAACTGTCCAATCTCCCCACCAACCAATCACAACACATCCAATCTCTCCAATATCTTATTCGTGCTCCACAACAAATCAATATGAATTCTATCTCAATCATGTATAAACAACTAGTATACCACAATAATCATGTCACCACTGAATCAAACGAGTATTTCTCACTCCATCAACCAAATCAACCAAACTGAACCACATCATAAAATCCATACCAAGAATGCCCTAAGCATTCACAACACATCAAACAATAGTATCCATCAAGACAATAATGTAACCATACCAGTGTCTCAATGATAGATCTGAGCCCATAGAATGAATATCTGGAACCTGCCTCATCATCCAAGAGCTTGGCACCAGCTCAAAAACAAATCTCCATGATTTGATCCACTATACGCACCTTGTCTTTAGTCAGCCCACGTATACCTTCAATGTATACGCACCCTATACACAGGAAACCTGCGTATACCTCAGAAACTAGGGTTTCTGAAGCTCCACGAATTTTGTCGTCAATATCTCCGACATTGCCGAAACTTTGATGTGTCCATGAGATCCTCCTCTCACTCTCTTCCTCAGAATAGATCTTCAATCATTCTCAAGAAGCTCTCCATCAATACTCCAAAATATATTCACAAGAAGCTCTCCATTGATCCACAAAAAGGATGATCTACAAGAGACCATAGCTATCTTATTTATACTTTCATCCTCTAGGTCACTTAACCCAGTTTTAGGTTACTTAACCCATTTCTAGGTTACTTAACCTATTTTCCTTATTTTAGGGTTAACCACTTTCCATGAATAGAAATTTCTCCAATACTTTATCATTTAAATATTCCTTCTTAATTTTGTCACCTTACTTTATTATTTAAATAATCCACCTTGACTTTGTCACTTGATTTTATCATTTAAATAATGTTTTCTTCTTTTTGGTCACTTTGACTTCTTAGACCTTGTGGGCTTCAAGCCAACATATGGGGGTCCTTCATCTTTGTAAGGCCATAACTCTCAAACCGTGAGGATTTATGTGGCATTCCACATAGCATCGGAAATGGCATGACAAGAACTATCCATCTAGGATAGTTTTACCAACAAGTTCATTGATATTCATCTCATTATTCCAATATAGTCTACGAACCATTTTTCTAGGATAACTCAATCTGCAAAGTGTCTTCCCGTGAGGGCTTTCACCATAAGGGGACCACTTTGGAGTTCATACATTTGTGTACCTTTTCAACCATGATAAGACTATAATGATTCATCTTTGCATCAATCCACCACTGCATCATATACATCAACTATGCATTATGTCAACTCATTGATTCATCTTTATCAATTGGTTTCCACTTGGCATCTATCATTTTTATCAAGGATAATTCATCATCAATAACCAATCAGGCCTATCAATCAATCCTTCACTTGACATCAATCAATTACATCAATCAATCAAACCATTGGCATAAATGACAACATGCAAACCATTGGCATCAATGACAACATGATCCAACAATCTCCCCCTTTGGCATTGATGGCAATACCAACATTGATGTCAACACCAATTACCAATTATTGATGTCAAACGTGTAGACAAGGCATGCTCTACATCAATAGTCATCAATCATAACAATATGAATATATCTCCCCATTAGTGAACATCAATCATATCAACAATATTTAATGTGACTATCTCTCCCAATTGTGATTATCTCTCCCAATCAATAATCATCAATCACATCAATGTGACTATCTCTCCCCCTTTGACATCAATGGGAAAGGGCCATTATTCTCTTGGGGTTGCTCCCCTGTCTAAATGCCTTTGATCTTCCTCTGAATATTCTCTCCTTTTTTGAACAAGGGATTTCACTCTGATGTAATACTGAAAATACATCACTCATACTCCCCCTGTGACCATTGCTCCTCCTGGAATCATACCTCTGTGATATTCCTTCAAATATAGGGCTCTTTTCTAGATGTGGATTTGATAAATATCTCCTCCTAGAATCATGGGAAGAATGACTCCCCCTATGGGTATGTCTCCCCCTATCTTCTCTGCAAGATCAACAATGTGCTACCATATAATGATCCTTGGACCTGTTCATGCATCAAACTCATGCCATGCCAACCATCATGAAAATAAAGGATATGACAACAATGAAATAGACAATCATGAACAAAATGTCAACCAAGTACATCATGTACCAAAATGTGCCCACCATGCACAACACCTATGTACATCAACCATGTACATCAACATCATGCAATATATCAAAAGATATCACCCATGGAATCAATCATATGCCTCTATCAACATGCCAACATGTGCATCTACCAATATGCCTACCATGTGCATCTACCAATATTCCAACCATGTGCATCTATGAATATGCCAAACAAATACCATCTATGAGTGTACCATCATGCATCATCACTTTCTCCAAGCAAGTATATCAACCATGTATCAACAAGCTATGACTCCCTAATGATGTACAACATGACTATCAACTCAACTCACAAACTACATGTCTCAATATGTAGTCCAACCATATGCAAAATGCATGCACCATGATATCCAACATATGCTTCCAATGTACCAGTCATGTACTCCACCAGATCAACATCAAACCATACTCATGGGTTAGTGCCATGCACCCAAGATTTATTTTACATCGTCACCTTACATGATCTAACATAGAACCATGAAAACCCGCAACAAACTGTGTCAGAACCTACAATAAACAATGTCAGACCCTGCAACATAGAGTTATACCATCTCATCAAGCTACAACCCATGTGCATTGCTTTTTTCCCAAGGCTTTACCACATATACGTGGCCTGTTGCACAACAGAGCGCGCATGTACGTGACCTATTCAAGCTCAGCACACATATGTACACGCATGATACCACTGTCACCCGTGTATGCTTTAGTAGATGACTTACTTGAGCTTCCCTTCAGTCTTTCATCTTGTTCTGGCTTCTCTATCTTCTTAACCCACTTCTATAGATGAACTTGTTCCTCAGAACTTGAGCTCTTAGCATCCATCTTTTCAAATATGTCTCCCTTTCTTACTTCACTCCTTCTTCTAGCCATTCTATTTGAAGTTCTCATCATGGACCTTCTTCTTGTGTTCCAACACTCCTAGGATTTGTGGCCAAATCCACTACAGCTGTAGCATCTCATGGTGTTACAGTGAACAACAATGTTTCCTACTTGATCACATCTCTAACACCTCATGGTGTTATAAAATCTTCCATTATATCTCCTTTCATAAGATCTACACTCAAAAGATTTGTGTCCATATCCATTACATGAATAACAATTTCCATGAAAAATACTTTCATACCTTTGCTTTGGTGTCCCAAGAATGGATTCTTGATGTCTTCCTTGCTTTGTTCTTTTGAAATTTTCTTTGCTTTGTGTAGATGGTTGTTTTGTAACATTGTCTTCCTTCTTTGATGGACTTACCTCATGTTTCTTTGAGGTGCTTGCTTCAGCATGTGTATCTTCTCCTTTGTATCCAAGACCTGATTTATCACATGATGATCTTTGACTTTCCAAGATCGCATCCAAGATTCGTGAGCTATTCATGAATTTGTTTGACTTTTCCACCTTCTTTCTAAGGTCAACAATTTCAGCTTCTAACTTACAACATGACTCTTCCTTTTCATTTATTTGTATCTTCAATAGTTCCTCTATTCTTTTGGTTTCTTAAATTTTGGTCTTGAGATGGACAATAGTTTCAAAACTTTTTCTAATCTCATCATCTACATTCATATCTTCTTTTCCATTATTTAGTCTTGTGATATCTTCTCCCTCCTCTTCTAATTGAGTCTTATTTCTCTCTTCTTGTTCCTTGATCATTTCTTTGAACTTCAAAATGTGCCTTAGACTCCTCCTAAGAAACTTCTTAGTGTTATTCGAAAGATAGTTATAGTCTATATAATAATGATCACTTCTATATCTATATAAACCCTCTTCAATTTCCTTTTGAAGTTTTAATATATTTCCTTCTATTATTTTCATGGGATAATTACCATCAAACTTTACACAAACTGTTTCTACATCTTCTTCTTCACTTGTAGAGAATAATTCATCATCGTCATTGCAATCAAGGGTGTTTGAGGATTCTTTACCTTCATTTGAAATATCTTCACTATATTCCTTTGTGATATCATCACTTGATTCTTTATCTTCATTTGAAATGTTTTCAAAATCACATTTAGAAATAATGCATTCAAGATTTTTTGGAGATTCTTTACCTTTAGTGATCTTGATGGAGTGATCTTCAATATCTTCTTTCTCCTTCTTTCTTTGATATGTTTCCTCTAGCTTTAGCCATAGATCCTTGGCGGAGGTGCATTGTCCCATGCTCTCTTTGATAGGGATTGAGAGTCCACTAAGAATGGTCTTGAGAGCTAATGCACCATTCTTCTTTCCTTCCCTTTGAGATGCAAAGACTTATTTCTTCAACGGAACTGATCCACCAATGGCTGCCTTCCAAATAGTTTCTCCCATTTCCTTCAAATGTATTCTTATCTCCATTCTCCAAGTAGAATAGTTTTCCTCATCAAGGATTGGAACTTCATCATCCATTTGTGTGTCTATGGATTTCCTTCAATATTGTTAAGGTTTGTAGTGAAGGCCTTCTCTGATACCAATTGTAGGAAACACCTATCACACTTAGAGGGGGGGGGGGTGAATGAGTGTGGGGCTCTTTTTCCAAAATCTCCCCTCTTACACAAAACTTATTAGTTAATATTCAACATTTATTCATTACCCTTGTTGTCATTTATAACCAGTTACATGTGAACATATATCAACAACATATATCAACAACATATATCAGCAAAATATCATCAACAAGTCATCACCACAAGGAACACAAAGAACACAAGAAGTATGTACAATTTTTCTTTTTATTATGGACAACAATCCGGGGGGTTTTTAGAAACAACTGAATAGAGTAAAACTCTTCAAGAGCACCAACTCCATTATGAAAGACTCAACTTACATACTCAATACCAAATGAGATGAGGCAACAATCCTCAACAGATATCAATCTATCAACATGTACACGACCTGTCAGTAGTGCAGCCTGCATGTGTACGCACCCTAGCTCACTACAGCCCGCATATGCACACAACCAATGTATACAACAACCTGCGTATACCTTCTGAGCTTATTAGGGTTTATCTTTCAAGATAAACTCAGATCCTCTACAAACAATATATCATTATCTTCTGTCTATGACTATCCCATCTGCCCACCAGCCAGTCACAACACATCCAAGCTCTCCAATAGCTTATCCATGCTCCACAACAAATCAATATGAATTCTATCTCAATCATGTATAAACAACTAGTATACCACAACAATCATGTCACCACTAAATCAAAAGAGTACTGCTCACTCCATCAACCAAATCAATGAAACTGAACCACATCATAGAAGCCATACCAAGAATTCCCTAAGCATTCACAAAACATCAAACAATAGTATCCATCAAGACAATAATGTAACCATACCAGTGTCTCAGTGATAGATCTGAGCCCATAGAATGAAGATCTGGAACCTGCCTCATCATCCAAGAGCTTGGCACCAACTCAAACACAAATCTCCATGATTTGATCCACTATACGCACCCTGTCTTCAGTCAGTCAACGTATACCTTCAATTTATACACATCCTATACACAGGCAACCCACGTATACCTCAGAAACTAGGGTTCCTGAAGCTCCGAGAATTTTTCCATCAATATCTCTGACATTACCGAAACTTTGATGCGTCCATGAGATCCTCCTCTCGCTCTCTTCCTCAGAATAGATCTTCAATCATGCTCAAGAGTTCCACACCAAAAATGCTCAAGAAGCTCTCCATCAATACTCCAAAATATATTCACAAGAAGCTCTCCATTCATTTACAAAAAGGATGATCTACAAGAGACCATAACTATCTTATTTATACTTTCATTCTCTAAGTCACTTAACCCATTTTTAGGTTACTTAACCCATTTTTAGGTTACTTAACCTATTTTCCTTATTTTAGGGTTAACCACTTTCCATGAATAGAAATTTCTCCAATACTTTATCATTTAAATATTCCTTCTTGATTTTGTCACCTTAATTTATTATTTAAATAATCCACCTTGACTTTGTCTCTTGATTTTATCATTTAAATAATGATTTCTTCTTTTAGGTCACTTTGACTTCTTTGACCTTGTGGGCTTCAAGTCAACATATGGGGGTCCTTCATCTTCGTAAGGCCATAACTCTCAAACCGTGAGGAGTTATGTGACATTCCATATACCATCGGAAATGGAATGACATGCACTATCCATCTAGGATAGTTTTACCAACAAGTTCATTGATATTCATCTCATTATTCCACATACAAGCATGGGTCCTCCAACCATTTTTCTAGGATAACTCAATCCGGAAAGCATGTTCCCATGAGGGCTTTCACCATAAGGGGACCACTTTAGAGTTCATCCATTTGTGTACCTTATCAAACATGATAATAATATAATGATTCATCTTTTCATCAATCCACCACTGCATCATATACATCAACTATGCATTATGTCAACTCATTGATTCATCTTTATCAATTGGTTTCCACTTGACATCTATCATTCTTATCAAGGATAATTCATCATCAATAACCAATCAGGCCTATCAATCAATCCATCACTTGAAATCAATCAATTACATAAATAAATCAAACCATTGGCATAAATAAAAAAATGAAAACCATTGGCATCAATGACAACATGATCCAACAGGGCCAACTTATAACTTCTTGTTTGCAATCGTTTAGGGGTAAATTTTACATGATCGTCTTTAAGTGGGAATATATTCTCAACCGTGAGGAACCACGTGGTGTTCCACCTACTGTTTGAAATGGATTGACGAGGACTATCAATCCATGGAGTTTTTTCATGCATTTGCAATTTCCTTCATACTCTTTTTCTTCAATCAACTTTGAGCTTCATGACCACACCTCTAGGGATTCCTGACATATTTTTAGGTATTATTGACCATACATTGTAACTTCTTTTCTTAACAACTAGGTATTCTTGTAGGATTCTTCGAATCATCTTCCCATGAGGGCCATGCTTAAATATAAACCATAAGGGGACCACTTTGGAGACTCCTTCAAATAAACCCATCACTTCTAGGGGCTTCTTCTAGGGTTGACATCAATGAAAACCAATTTTCCAACAATCTCCCCCTTTGGAATTGATGGAAACACTCATACTCCCCCTACGACCATTGCTCCCCCTATATTCATTATTTTGATCTTTCTCTCCCCCTTTGTCATCAATGACAAAGTGTAACTCCCCTTGACAATTTCTCTCCCCCTTTGTCATCAATGACAAAGGGTAACTCCCCTTGACAATTTCTCTCCCCTTGTCTTATTTGCAAGATGTCGTGTAGATCAATGTGGGGATTCTTTCATATTCTTATTTTTGTCTCTTTCGGGGCTTATTTTCCATTGGTACTTCTTATTATTTTTATCCACTAATGTGTATTAAAATCTCTCATGTCAATGTTCCTTCATCACTTGACTTGAAGTCTTCATGTATTGTTATTTCTTCACTGAGCTTTAGGTGATTGATTGTCTCTTCTACACTTCTTCCAAGGAGGATGTGTTCTTCATGTCTTGTCTTATTTACTACTTTTAAATCAATGATATAATACCAATGAATGACTTTTACATTAATGAGAACACCATTCAACAATCTCCCCTTGACAGTGTAACTCCTCCTTCTACTTTTTAGATCACTCAAAGCACTAATTAGTTCTACCTCAAGATCAACTTCGCCTTCTTCATAATCATATTCAACATTTTCAAGGGTTCCTTTTTGAGTTTCCATTTCCATAAAGAGCACTCTTTCTGGGTCATTGTCACTATCATTACCCTCATCAAATGAGGAACTATCTTATCTTGAGTAGAGGCTTTTCTTGAAGATTATTTTTTATTTTTTTATTTCCTTTCTTGCTTCCCTTTTGATATTTATTTTCTTTCTTGGGAACTTCTTCTTCATCACTATATGAATTCTTATCATAAGGACATTTAGAAGAAAAATGACCAATTTTACCACAATTAAATCACTTTAAGGGAAGCTTACCTTTGTACTTTCCAGTTCCTTTCTTCAACCTTCTCATGAATTTGGCTATTTCTTCATCTTCAATTGAATCATCGCTGCATCTTAAGATTGAATTTGACTTTTTCTTATTATTTCTTGTCTTCTTGGATTCTTTGAAATTTTCTTCCCTCTTGGATGGGTTATCTTGTTCTATTCTCATTTCATAAGTTGTAAGTATTCCATGTAGTTCATCCATGCTCAATGTAGAAATATCTACTCTTTATTCTAGGGCCAAAATATTAGGATCAAATCTTATTGGAAGAGACCTTAGTACCTTTTGAACAATAACTAAACCTTTAATTTATTCTCCTAATCCTTTAATGGTGTTCACTATTTCATCAAATCACACAAAATAAGATGCAATATTTTCATCTTCCTTCATTTTCAATTGTTCAAATTGACCTCTATAAGTTTGAAGCTTGGCCCCTTTGACTTTGGAATCTCCATCATAAACATTTTGAAGTTTGTACCAAATATCCTTTGTAGAGTTGAAATGCATAACCTTGAAATATATTGAATTAACCAAGCCACTTAGAATAACATTCTCAGCCGAATATTTTTTAGAAAGTTTCTTTGCATCTTTATTTATTGGGGGAGTGGTAAGTTCCTTGTATCCATTTACTACTGCTTGCTAGACATCAAATCCCCATGATTGAAATATCATTCCCATTATTATAATCCATAAAGCATAGTTCTAACCATCAAACACCGGTATTCCATTCTTAGTGCAATCCATGATATACCTTCTAGTGGTTAGACCATTCCCGAAGGACTTTCTCTTAGACTAATTGTTGGAATATTCACTAATACTGAGAGGGGGGTGAATCAGTATTAGGAAATTTTTACCATTTGTAATAATAACATGTAAACATTGAGTTACAATAATTTATCACTTATGATTGCATTCAATATATCATAAACATATAACCACATATACATAGTACACAAGAATTTTATGTGGAAACCCAAATGGGAGAAAACCACATAATGTTTTTTAATGTATCAGAAGATTACATTCACATGAAGCATTGACTTCCAAAATTATACACACCAACGAGAAGGAGGCACCAACCCCCTGTTTACAGGATCCAACCTGAAGGAATCTACAACTCCCTAAATTTTCCAGATTCAACTGGAAGGAGTCTCCAACCCCCTAGTTTTCAGGCTCCAACCTAAAGGAAGCTACAACTCCCTAGATTCTCTAGCTTCATCTGGAAGGAGGCTCCAACCCCCTTTCCTTTCCCATTACTTCCTCCCTTAAATATAAATAATAGAATCAACCTATCACTGTTACTGATACTGATTCTGAAACATCATCATCATCAAAATTGGTTCAACCCAATTACCACATAAATCTTATTCCAAGATCTCCAAAAATATCCCCCAAATCATATACCCAAAATCACCAAGATATGCATCAAACCATGTGCCAAAAACCTCCAAGATATAGCTCAAGCATGTGAAAAAACTCCAATATATGCCTCGAATCATATACCTAAATCTCCAAGATATGTCTCCCCAAACACCCTATAGCGGTTCTGACCCCTCATGAAGTTTTGTGCAGATCGACACTTCATATATATTACTATGTGAGATGATGAGAATAAGGAGAAACTTAATTCGTACTACAAGATCATAGAAGAAGACCTTGAGGAGATCACTAAGGACTGGTCAACACACCTCCTTATCCCCACTAAACCTGCAAAGATGTTTGAACTTGAACTTGACAGCCCAGAGGATTCTCACAAAGAACATGACACACCCGGAACCAACAGAAGGAAGAAGACCAGAGAAGCTCAATATTTAAGCAGTGCCTCAGAAAAGACTGCCTCAATATCATCTAGCCGAGGGGGTGATGATGAAGCAAAATAAATAAATGGAAAAGAAGCTGAGCAAAAGAAAGGAAAAGTAACACCTCCTAGAGATGAGGTTGATCCTTTGAAGAAGAGGAAGGTTTATCTCCTAAAACCCTCTTCCCGAAAGAAATCCAGAGCCACTTTGACCAAGATGAAGACTGTGCTCACTGTCGATTATTTTGACTTCATCATCGCAGCTGCAAACGATGCCTCGCAGGAAATCTTATAGAAACAAGAAGCCAAGCAGGAGGAAATGTATGACAGGATCAAGGTTGAACTCCAAGGGATACAACAAGCCCTTCAGTCTAGTCGCACAATGTTCACTGTGCCCCTACCATTGGGAGATGAGCCAACCCAACTCCACCGACTAGCTGATGCGACTGAAGATCGCCTTTGTCATGCACAGGAAGAAATAGAACAAGCCACCCAGGCCTTGAAGCAAGTGAAAGAAGTTCTTGTAGAACAACGTCGAGTTGTGGAGCAGGAGAAGGTTTCTACCCAAACAAAGTTCGAAGAGGAAAAAAAACAGTTGCAACAAGAAAAATAACAGTTGCTCTCAGAGAAACTTGAAGTGAAAGAAGCAGTCAACATAGCACTCTGCTCCATGATAGGCTTAGAGCCACAGGAAGAAGACCGATTTGTGCATCAAGTAGAGAAGCTCACGAAAGCTATCCAAAAGCTACAACAAAGAATAGCATACTTAGAGCTCTGCACAGTGCCTGACACTCCGCAGGATGTAAGGGATCAAAGAGAAGCAACTGCCCAGAGCGTAGTTGAGAGAATAAAATCCCTTGCCATGGAATGTAAGTAACTAAGTGATCACAGTGCCCAGATTTATGAACGAATCACTGAGAATCCTTAACTAAAGGCACAAGAGTCACATCTCTAGGAGGCGAAGAAGAAAGAAGAAACAATACAGGCACAGTTGAATCCCTTGTCAGTTGTTGAACGAATGAAGTGATCCCAGGAGCAACGCATTTCCCAACAATAGGTCCACATAATTCAGAGCATAGTTATGGAAGTAACTTAGAGGCTCCAACCTATATAGGATGAGGCTTTCCAACTGTTCACAGAGATCGAAGGTCGAGGAGAAGAACTAGAGAAAGTCATCACTGTAGCCGAGCAATGCTTAGAGGGACCTATCAATGACGTGGTCATCTAAGAGTTCGTTGAACAAGAGGATGTGGCACAACAACAAGTCAAAGCCGCTGGAGCCAAGATCGAGGCTTTTGAAGAAGATCTACCCATATCAGAGTGACTCGGGACAAGTCACAGGTGAGTGTTGGGGGCTTGTTGGCCCTTGACCAAGTTTTGAGGATCCTTGGTCATGTTTGACCTATTTTAGGAACTTCGACAGGATTTCGAAGGCAGAGTGCAAGATGAAGTAGAGATCACAGGATATCGCCTCCCTTTTTAGGGATTTTTGGGTTTTGGGATTATGTAACGAGTATGGGTATGTCGGCCCATGGGTTTACCCATGTTTAGGCCCGATTTTGTAATATATATATATATAGGAAGCTAGACGATGTAAGTAGTAGTACTATGATAAGTGCAAGTAATGACTGTAAGTGATTTGTTCATTTTGTGTGAGGCTTGCAAGGTTAAGTGAAAGTAACTGTAAGAGACTATGTGAAGGCTTAGTGCTGTACCCTAGCTCAGAGAAGGAGGATTTGGCGGAGTGCGCGTGGATCTCTTGTCTTCTGCGGAGTAGGATTTTGATGCTATGTGCATGTAAGAAGCTTTACCAAAGATAATAAAGAAGAGAAGAGTTGGTGAACGTAGCCCCAGGGTGGGGGTGAACCACGTATATCCTGTGTTTCTATGCTTTATGCGATCTCTTAATGTGTTTATGAGTTTACTTGCTTACGTGCTTTAATATATATGAATGATAGATAGATCTATTGATTCTTTGTGCTTAATAATGTGGATGGGTGTTGGATATGACCTATGTAAATATGCTTAGTGCTTAAGTATCTTAGATCTAGATGAATACTGTGATGCTCTGTAGTTTAGGGTTTATCTGCTCTGAGAGTAGGATTTAAATGCGTTGTAAACTAAGATTGGATATTGATGAATGTTAACTGCTGAGTGCTCTGTTAAGTATTAGAATCACAGATATGTGTCCCAGCTAAGGTTGCAGACACTGGAGTCCTGCAACCACCCTTTCCTCTACCTCGGGTGAGACTTCATCTGCTTCACAGGTGTTGCTGAAAGGGCCGATAGTTAGGGTTTTGTTGGTGTGATGTTGTAGCGTTGAACCTCGGGTATGCCCCTGTGCCAACAACCCCCTTGTGACTCCCCTAGTGATAACAATCATCACATCATAACATAATCCATTTGTTAAGCAAACACACCCCTTGTGCCTCCCTTCAAAACATATTTTCCTTTGACAATTTTAGCTCATAAAACTTTAAAATAATTCATATTAATACTCATATATCCAAAATAAGACCTGTTGTCCAAAATAAAACATGTTGTCCAAAATCCATGGAGTCCACTATCATAAAACAATAAATAACATGAAAATTAAAACCCATATTTTCCTGTCTCTGAAGCAACCCTTCCTTGGTTGCTGATGTCGCCTCCTGATTTCCCTGAAATTGCCTTGGGTTGGGAAGAGCCTTTAGGATTTATCTCACCAATGACATGGTAACAATCATCCCTCAGATGCATCCGTGAAGACACAGATTTGTCAAATTCATCGGAGGGTGAAGAAGGGGCAGGGATGTATTTTCCTTTATCTAATGCATGGTGGGATTCAGTCTTCAATCTCTTGCTGGCATGGGAATATTGCACTGGCGAATGGTTAGGGGAAGCTTGTATAATGGGGTTTAAAGGTGGAGGAGTAGGCAAGGATAAGTTTGGCTAGCCACGGTGTTGAGATACTGTTGGGTGGACAATCTCTTGCCACCCATCATTTTCTGAGACTTTAGGCTATAAAGGGACATGGGGAGGAAATGGTATACCCGAGGCTTGAGGGGCTTGGAAGGGAGGCCTTTCAGGCCTCGGTTGGACTATTCCCTGCCCAATCGAATTAAATAATCCAGCATGGAACAATTTGTCCAACTCTTCAGAATCAACATCAAAATGTATTGAGAACCTAGGCCTCGGTTCCAGTTACCTATACCTATGTTACCTTGGCCATGTCTTCCCCAACTAAAAAACTCATCCTGCATATGTTAATAATTATAAATAGTCTTTTAAATAACCATGCATGAAAACTCCTTAAAAATATGAAATAGATTTGGCTCAGAATGTATCAGGCTCATGCAATCCAATCCATACAAATTGTTCTAATGTTAATCAATGAGCAGGGGGGTGAATAAATGTTTTGGGATACATGAGGGATTTGTAATTAGTGAAAATATAATATAATGAAAGGGAAGAGATATGGTCATTTCTTAATGATAACAACAATCAACTGTAAACAAATGAATAAGCCTTATTACAATTCACACAGAATTCTGCCACTTTTATCCAATCTAACACATAATTTTCCTTAACTGTGATCAATATCAGAACAGGGGGTGAAAAAAATGAATATGGGACATGTGAGGGATTTATAATTAGCGGAAAATGAGATAATGAGGGGTGAATAAAAATGTTTACTGTTCATGAGATTATTCAAGCGATCCATAACATATTTTGCAGTAAGGAAAATATGCATCAACGAACAATCAGATGATTGGGTAATAATTCTTGTGCACTTGTTTAACTTCACTGTCCATTAATATCCAAAACAGTGTCATTGCAAAACAAAAGTACTTCATACAATTTGTTAAGAGGTTATGTTCCTTTTACATACATTCTGCATGTCATAACAGTCAACAAAAACACTCAATCTGTAACCATTAACATCCACCATTACCATACATTTCCCCAATCCATGTCTATATTTGAAAGTAGTGTTTCCAAAAAATAATAATGAAGTCTCTTCTTCTGTTAATAAGATCCACGATGATATTCGTTCCCCTATATATATGTAAAAAATAATCAAGATAACCAAAAAACCTCACATGCCACGACTGAAATGATAATTGACTATGCAACCAAAACAACCATAATTTAGGCATAGTCTATGCAGGGGTAGATTTCCAAGGCAATGTAACCATGCCACTATAAAACAAAACAACTCAATGTGACTTCAAACCGAACCAAATAACCAACATGCCTGTCATCAACAATGGCCAATTTGCAATCAATAACACGCTTAAAACTTAGTGGATATCACTGAGCATGAAACAAGTCATCCATACTATGCGCGGTGTGCAACTGAGAAAAATTCATGGTGCAACTATTCTATTAATTGCACAACAACATATGACCACAATATAACTCAATAAATCATGTCGATCTGTTTATTTATCCAATCGTGATTGACCAAGATGTGCGCACTCAGGTTTATTAAACTAACAACAAAAGATGCAATAGATACACCCAGTCCAATAATTTTCTTTGCAAAACACCCTATACAGAACGCGACCTACGCGAGCAACCCCAAAATTCGTAACCAATGCCAGCCATCAACCGAAACATCAAAAGTGTGAATATTAGTGGTTGTATACCAACTAACAAATGCCACTGTGGTAGAGGAACAACCAACCGAACAAGCCATGGTAGATTATACATAACCAGGCACCCAATCGACACAGGGTAGAGGCCCTTCCATTAAAAATGTTGAGTTACTTAGCATAAGGTGGGTGACTATGACCTTAAAAAAAAATAGCAATGTAAGGTTTATGCTAATATCATAGAGGCAGTGACGGGAAGCCATACCAACATGATTGCTATACGACCCATGGGTGAGCTCGTACTCAAGGTAATAAACCAAAATAACTGGAGACCACTTGACATGCACGATAGTTTCCCTATGCAACCCCAACCTGAAGGGTTAAGGGTTTTCACAGTAGCTCTCACAGAAGGAACGAAACTAAATTCAGTGAGACTTCGAGGCCGAAGGTGTACGCACAAGGGGATGTGGTACTTGTAGATGAGAGACACTCCCTTGGCAAGGCCGAAACAAGAAAACAAGGTTCTTAATTAAACCCAATAACCATGAAGACAATCATCTAGCAGAAAGAAATACTTCAACCAACATGCAGTCGTAATAAGGGACTATTACCCAGGAAGACTAACCATCCAACGAACTTAACTGATAAAAGACAAACCATCTATTTTCCATTCAAATTCAAAATTCCACACAGTTGCAGCACTCAGGACAACACAAACCCACACAACTAAGCCAAAACCATTTCATAACTAGAGTGAAGTCAATAATGGCCAAAAGTGACATACCTTTTAATCGAAATCCTTAAGACGAGATGTGGTCGGGCGGTTTCACCCTGCTGAAAATATGGAGCATGAACACAACAGGCAAATCAAACAATGGTCCGATTAGGTTGGCAACCAATGGGAAGGGTAAAGGTGACGTGCAGTAAATGCACGTCTCCTCCACCCAATATCACATTTACTCCATAGTACATGCCAACGATCCCCCATTAACACCATTAATCAACCAATGTATCAAAAAAATCAACTCATTAAACCATAGCATAATCCAAGTTCCACACTCAACCATATGCATCGTTAGCTTGCCACCTATGCCACCCACGTCACAACTCAAATAAATTGCTTGTTAACTATACAATAGAATCATCACTAATATTGTAATCACCATAAAAAATTTCAAGAGCCATTTATTCCAAAGGCCACCAAGGTTTGTAACATATGCATATCGGCCACCGATTTCATAATGAACGCATAACCAATGTATTATCACTTTCCAAGAATGTGCCACCAAAACTTTCATGGAATGCATATCAATTTTAACATTTTAAATTCCATTTTCTTGTTAGTTAGGACTTAACCACTATCAACAAGTATTCCATTCTTATAATATCTCAGAGCTTGGTTTTTCCCTTTTGTTTTTCTTAGATATTTTATTTGCTTTTCTTCGAAATACCTTTCTGCAAATTTTCTAACATTTGTTGTGCAGGTGTAAGAACAAATTCCACAATGAATAGTGACTGTAGTATCAAGCATGAGCAAAGACTAATAAATGGAAACCATACTTTCATCAACCATGAAACCCTTGTAGCACCTCATCATAACATTGAAACATGAACATACCTTATCCTTCAAAAGTTCAAGGGGGTCCCACCTACTAGTATTATTTAGTATTATAGTAATAGCTTTAACAACACTTTAAGGGAGAAACTATGTTTTCTATTTCAATCGTCAACAACTACTTTGACCTTTTGGGGCTTCTAGATGACTCATGAGGGTTCTCCAACTTAACATGGCCATAACTCTCTAACCGTGAGGAGTTATGTGACGTTCCACATACCATTGGAAATGGAATGACATGTATTATCCATATAGAATAGTATTACCTACAAATATATCAAAACTCATATCGTTATCCATGAAAAAAACTTGGGTCCATTACCCAAACCTGGATTCTCCAACTTCCTTCAAGGGTTGACATCAATGAAAAACAACCTTAATAAACAATCTCCCCCTTTGGCATTGATGGAAACACTCCAATGCAATACTGAAATCATGCCATTTAATACTGAAGTTATATCTCTCATGTTCCCTCTGGAACCATGCCTTTGTCCTCTACGTCTGATAAATCTCCCCCCCTTTTTCATCAATGGAAAAGGTATTTTTCCATCTGGGGCTGCTCCCCCTAACTGAATTGTCCTCTTTATGGTGCTTCCTCTTGTAAATCTAAGACATATAAGATATGAATTCGAAATCATTCATTTTGGAGTAGAAATAACTCCAAGTCTCTGGCGAAGATACTCAAAGGCTTCTTATGGAAGTGGTTTTGTAAAGATGTCTGTCACTTGTTCTTTTGTTCCCACATACTCAACTCTGATGTTCTTTTCTGCAACCTATTTTTGTAGAAAGTGATACTTGATTGGAATGTGCTTCATATTGGAGTGCATAACCGGGTTCTTTGAGATACTGATGGCGCTTGTATTATTACAATATATTGGAATGGGCTCATCATACTCAACCTGTATATCTGTCAGAGTTTGTTTCATCCAAAGAACCTGTGTACAACATGCTAATGCTGCAATATACTCTACCTCGGTTGTAGATAAAGATATTGATGATTGTTTCTTGCATAGCCATGATACTAAACACTCACCCAAGTAGAACACTACTCCACTAGTTCTTCGTCGGTCATCAATACAACCTACCCAATCTGCATCTGTGTAGGCAATAAGTGATAGATCCTTTCCTTTTGGATACCATAATCCAAACTCTTATGTTCCTTTGAGATATATGAAAATCCTCTTCACTTCTAATACATGTGATTCCTTTGGTGTTGTTTGAAATTGTGCCACTTGTCCAACTGCCTGCATTACATCTGGTCTGGATGTTGTCACATATAGTAGGCTACCAATCATTGATATGTATTTCCTCTGATCTGTAGACTTTGAATCATCATCTTTGCTCAACTTGAAACTGGTTTACATGGGAGTGATAACTGGTTTGCAATCTTCCATTCCGAACCTATTTAGCATTTCTATGATATACTTGGTTTGAGAAATAAAAATTCCTTGGCTTCTTTGACATATCTGAAGTCCCATAAAGAAGGATAGTTCTCAAAGTAATGACATTTCAAATTCATTCTACATATCCTTTGAAAATTTATGTCTTAACCCATCATCATCACTACCAAAAATAATATCATCAACATAAAATTCAATTAATAAAATACTATCTTGACTTACCTTGATGTAGAAGTTCTTGTCTGCACTTCCTTTTTTGAACCCTGCCCGGTGTAGATATTTATCCAGTCTAGAGTACCATGCTCTAGGAGCCTGTTTTAGACCATACAAGGCCTTCTTTAATTTATAGACATAATATGCGTTCTCTGACAAGTGAAGTCCCCCTAATTGTTCAATCTAGACTTCTTCCTCAAGTTCCCCATTCAGAAAAGATGATTTTACGTCCATCTGATAGACTTTAATATTTTTGGAGCATGCATAAGCTAAAAGCAATCAAATTGCTTCCATTATGGAAACTAGGGAAAATGTCTCTACAAAGTCGATTCCTTCAGCCTGTGCATATCCTTTACATACCAATCTAGATTTGTTCACTACTATATATTGAAAAATTTGCAAGGACCACTTGCGATGAAAGTACTCTTTCGTCGTAACATGTAAGAGAACAAGTTCATTTTTTCTAAATCCACACCGTAATCATCGCTATCTTGACACCAACAGTTTGACTAAATTAGTATGGTCAAAGTTCGTCGCAAGAGCAACGATTGTAGCTTGCCTGTCACTCTTGCGAAGAACTTTGACCATACTAATTTACCTTAAAATTGACCGTTGAAAATGACCTAAACTTCTTGCGACGAATGTAGTTTGTCCGTCACGCTTGTGAAGAACTTTGACCATAATAATTGACCTTGAAATTGACCATTGAAAATGACCTAAAATAAATAGGTGGAAAATAAATATTTTTAGGTCACTATCATCACAATTGCGACAATAGTGACCTAAAATTGGCCTATAAATATTTGACGACTTAAAGATGTTGCAAAAATCTTGCTATAACAATGACGGTTCCGAAAGGGTATTTTTGTGCGGAAAAATGTCGCAGAATGTTGTTAGAGGTAGGAAAAAAAGTAAAGCGGTTGAAAAGGGTGATGGTAGATGTTATTTCCCTTGTAAAAAATGTTGTCTCAGATGTCCCGTAAGAATTTTAATAACAACAACTACAAAACATTGTAGGAAATATGGTCACATTGATGGCAGATCGAATGAATATTGTCCCATGGTAATTAGCTATATATTCATTATATTTTTTTATTTTGTCAATTTTATATAAAATTATATATATATGTATATATATTGTTTGAATGTTTGTTATAATATACACTAATTTTGCATGATTGTTTGTAATTATAAAGTTAGAGTTTCCCTCTAACTTTCTACAGAATATTGCACCAAGTATTAATAGAAATGATGTTGTACAAGCTGAGGAACATCATCATGACCAAGAAAATGAGGATCTCATGGAAGAAAATGATGGGACAAATCAAGTTAATGATCCCATGGAAGAAGATGGTGGGACAAATCAAATGATCCAAGATTTGTTTTCACAGCCGGATGAGGATGGGGAAAATGTTGTTATTTATGATGAACCTCTATTAGAAAAGGAAAATAAACGACTTTATGAAGGATCAAGAGAAAATATTCTCTCCGCTACATTGTTGTTGGTGAACTCAAAGCTTATGAATAATTTGTTGAACACTTGTATGACATAGATACTAAGGTATGTAATATGTTTCATCTCATACTATACATAAATGTTGATTTTTTTATATTTTTTTTTAGTGTTAATTAATGTGTAAAATAAGAATGCAATTTTTACAATTAATATTCTTACATTAACTAGTTGTTTGTTATGTTGTAGATTGTTAGGTGAATTGTTTTTACCATCGTCAAATATTTTACCTCGCACATATCGAGGTTTGCATGCCATTATGAAAGACATTGGAATGGATTATCAAACTATAGATGCATGTCCTAATGACCATATTATATATTATGGACAACATGATTCGAAAACTGAATGTCCGCAATGTCTTATCAGTAGATATCGAACCGATCAAGTAACAAAAAGGGTGCCTCGAAAGGTTCTTCGTCCTATTCCCATAATTCCACGTTTGCAGTGATTGTTCAGGTGCGAAAGCATAGCACAATTTATGGATTACCATGCACGTAATAGAAGTGGTGATGGTGTTCTTCGAATTCCTGCCGATGGTTCTGCATTTAGGGAAATTGAGGAAAAATGGGAAGATTTCAAAGATGAACCTTGTAATGTTAGGCTTTCATTGGTAGTTGATGGTGTTAATCCATTAAGAGAGATTAGGTCTATTTAATCAGTGTGGCCTATTTTTTTTATCAACAATAACATTCATCCTTGGATGTCAATAAAGAGGGAGCACATAATGTTGACAATGATTGTTCCGGGTATTTGTTTACATTAATTTTTTGAATTTAACATTTTCATTTGTTTCAATTTTTTCATAATATCTTTTGTTTATTTATTTAATTATATATATTACATTATATCATTCCTTTAGTAATTATGTGTAATTTCAAACAAATATTAGGTAAGTACTAGGTTAAAGATATGAATGTATATATCGAGCCTCTTATCGACGAGCT
>ML777368.1:221242-242396 GCA_009831015.1 Picea engelmannii | reverse complement strand
CAGGTCTTTTACTCAAATGTTCCAGGTGAAAGGGATTGGTCATTTGTTGTTAGATATGATCCAAGAGGAAGGCCAATTAAGTATACTCATTTACAGGAAGAAGATTATATTGAAGATCAAGAAGATGATTCGACAGAATATCAGACAGAGCTAGAAGATCATGGAGGGTCGACAGATGAATAAGATGAAGAATATCATGATCTAGGCATAGGAGACAATATTGCAATTCCTGATGATGATGTCAATGAAAATATGCTCGAAAATGACATTGATGAAGATGATGATATCATCAATCCTTTCAACATGGTTTCATAACCAGATAATGATACAAATGTCGAGTTCGATGAAGATGATCAAGATAGAGAATACGGATGATTACATAGATGTTGAGGTTGGATTAGGTACGTGACTATATAATATTTTAATTTGTATGAATTATTCTCTTAAAATAATTTACTTTTAATGTCATGGGTTAATTAGATGTTTTTAATTTTTATGTGATGTTTTTATATCCTAGGTTTCATGTTGTTTAATTATTATTTGAAACCTGAAAATAGTTGTCAATATAGTAAAGTACGTGGTAGACTAAAAATATCATTTAGAAACACATAATTTCATGTACCTTCATTAATTTTTGTTTTTGTAGTTTCTATGCATGAATATTAATAGGACGTTGCTTTTGATTATTTTATATTTTATAGATTGGGTTTTGGGGATCAATTGAGAGTGATGTGAGGGGGAGGGCAGGGGCCATGTGAGATTCCACCTTCACATGGTTGGCCTTGTTCAGTAGAGAATAAATTATTCCTGAAACCAAGAGAATCTCTTTCATTTTTATACCATCATGATCATATAATATTTCATCAATATTGTTACCTATTTGAATTTTCTTAGAATTGAGATTTGTTACATAGTCATTGAAAAAAGAAAAAAAAGACTTATGTAGTGGATATTAATTTGGTCTTTCTATGGGACATTTTATTCCATTAGTATGTAATTTTTTACAAAAATAATGGATCTTTGGGACCACACCATGGTCAAGGAATGAGGAACGAGGAACAAAAATTGCACGAGGACTAGACATTGGCAACAGGGACTTGCGAATGGGGCCAACATTGAAATTTTTTCAAACAGTTTCTGTATGCATTGAAATTTGTCATGGATATACTATTGGCATGCCTTAATGATATGAGAGGGTTTCTGGACTCAAATTTGAGTGACACACCCACTTTCTTCCATCATCAATTCATCATGGAAACCATAAACCCTAAATTTCATATGTTCTAGTAGATATGCTAATGATTCCAAGTTTCATATTTGTATTTGACTGAAGGTCCAACTAGCTTGCAAAGTATCAAATTGATATTTCAATTTGATAAGCCAAATATGAAATGAATCCAAGCATCATTTGATATCGTCACAAGAGAGACGAATGTAAATAATCTTGCGACAGATTTGCTATACTATTGACAAACAAAGTTTGTCGATAATTTTATGCCATTAGTATGTAATTTTGTACAAAAATAATGGATCTTGGGGAATACACCATGGTCAAGGAATGAGGAACGAGGAACGAAAATTGCACGAGGACTAGACACCGAAAACAGGGACCTACGAATGGGGCCAACGTTGAAATTTTTTCAAATAGTTTCTGTATGCATTGAAATTTGTCATGGATAGAATATTGGCATGCCTTAACGATATGGGAGGGTTTCTGGACTCAAATTTGAGTGACACACCCACTTTCTTCCATCATCAATTCATCATGGAAACCATAAACCCTAATTTTCATATGTTCTAGTAGATATGTTAATGATTCCAAGTTTCATATGTGTATTTGACTGAAGTTCCAGCTAGCTTGCAAAGTATCAAATTGAGATTTCAAGTTGATAAACAAAATATGAAATGAATCCAAGCATAATTTGATATCATTGCAAGAGAGATGAATGTAAATAATCTTGCGACAAATTTGCTATACTATCGATGGAAAAATTTCGTCGATAATTTTATGCATGAGTATGTAATTTTGTACAAAAATAATGGATCTTGGGGACTACACCATGGTCAAGGAACGAGTAATGAGGAACGAAAATTGCACGAGGACTAGACACCGACAACAGGGACCTGCGAATGGGGCCAACGTTGAATTTTTTTCAAACAGTTTCTGTATGCACTGAAATTTGTCATGGATAGACTATTGTCATGCCTTAACGATATGGGAGGTTTTCTGGACTCAAATTTGAGTGACACACCCACTTTCTTCCATCATCAATTCATCATGGAAACCATAAACCCTAATTTTCTTATGTTCTAGTAGATATGTTAATGATTCCAAGTTTCATATTTGTATTTGAATGAAGGTCCAACTAGCTTGCAAAGTATCAAATTGAGATTTCAAGTTGATAAACCAAATATGAAATGAATCCAAGCATCATTTTATATCGTCGCAAGAGAGACAAATTTAAATAATCTTGCGATGAATTTTCTATACTATCGACGAAAAACATTCGTCGATAATTTTATGCCATTAGTATGTAATTTTGTAAAAAAATAATGGATCTTGGGGACTACACCATGGTCAAAGAACGAGGACAGAGGAATGATGGACGAGGAACGAAAATTGCACGAGGACTAGACACCAACAATAGGGACCTGCGAATGGGGCCAAAGTTGAAATTTTTTCAAACAGTTTCTGTATGCATTGAAATTTGTCATGGATAGACTATTGGCATGCCTTAACGATATGGGAGGGTTTCTAGACACAAATTTGAGTGACACACCCACTTTCTTCCATCATCAATTCATCATGGAAACCATAAACCCTAATTTTCATATGTTCTAGTAGATATGTTAATGCTTCCAAGTTTCATATTTGTATTTGAATGAAGGTCCAACTTGCTTTCAAA
Source organism: Picea engelmannii (assembly GCA_009831015.1). Classification (NCBI taxonomy): domain Eukaryota; kingdom Viridiplantae; phylum Streptophyta; class Pinopsida; order Pinales; family Pinaceae; genus Picea; species Picea engelmannii. Next base: position 239,490 of record ML777368.1, on the reverse strand, counting down.
GTATCAAATTGAGATTTCAAGTTGATAAACCAAATATGAAATGAATCCAAGCATCATTTGATATCTTCGCAAGAGAGACAAATGTAAATAATCTTGCGATGAATTTGCTATACTATCGACGAAAAAAATTCGTCGATAATTTTATGCCATTTGTTGTTCCAGAGTCTATACTTAAGGCTTTAAAAAGTACATTGTCTAGGAATTTGAAAGTTAGTAAGATGTAAAAAGGGAGGAGAGTATACCTTCGGGTAAGGAGGATAGGGTTGATTTCTAGGTTGTCGTTGTCTGGCTTCCAACTGTTCCTGGATGTTTATATCCCTTTCAACTGCAGCCCATGAATGTTCAAGTTCTACCAGGGTGTTAGGCATTTTAAGTATGGCATCAAAGAGATTTAAAGCGATATGGGTTTGATCCAACAAGCCGGGTTCAATATTGGGTTGTCTTACAACGGGGACAGTCATAGAGGAACATAAAATTTAAAGAAATCTATTTTTTTTTATGCTGTATCGATTTGATCTTATAAAAGAGAACTTTGAAATCTATATTAAGGAAAAAATGCAAACCAAAGGCCTTTTTCCATAACTGCGTTATATTTGAAATAAATAGTGTGTGAAGTATGAGAAAATCATTTAGCTTCTTATAAATCAAGGCTCCTATCAAGGGAGAATCTCACTCCTTAAACAGAAGAAGAAAACAGGCTAAGAAGGAATCTGATGAAGCATAAAACATGACAACCTAAAAGGTTCACAGGTCTTGCATCTGCTGTTAGCCGATACAGAGGAAAAACTGTAAACACTATAGATGGATAAAATTTAAACACCACAGTAGAAGTTTTACTAAATTGCAGTGCAACATTCATCGGATGTATATAAGAGAAATGAATTTAAATATAAATAATAGAGAGAACAAACTCATAACACAGTCTTGATGGAATCAGGATTCTCTAGATTGCTTTGTATTAATTCTCAAACAGAATATAGTCTCTATTACATTCGACCAAAAAGTTCCAGCCTCTTTTTCTTTCTACAAAATGTATATTTATACAAATTTTTATACACTGGAATCTCAATTGTTCCAGAGGTTTTCAGTTACAATCAAAGGAGTTAAAGTGTTTCATTTCCTTATTCTTGTCTTCATTTGGCACCGGAAACCTGCCTCTTTGCATGCTCCGTGCAAGTAACACACTTCTCCACCAACTGTGATATCAACTTAGAAGGTTCTGCTTGGTTATTGGCCTCACACTTATAACAATCTTTCACCAATCGTGGAAACTCTCCTTCCACCTGCTGGTCTTTAGAGCTGATAGAACACATTAGTGTACTCGGTTTAATTATCCATTTGTCTATTTGAACTATGTTTGTCTGGGTTATTTGTGATATTTCGACTAATTCTCTTTCTTCTCTTTCCTTGATATTTAACATATATTTAGCTGTATTGATTTGATCCAGTGTCTCAATGCTACTTCCACCATCATAACCCAACCAAATCCCATTTAACAAACCGAAAGTTTCTTCACAATATTTTCTCATCTCCATAGCTTGTTGTCTGCCTTCAGATATATTTCGCTCCCATTCTTTCAACAAGATGTTGCCCCTGGTCCTCTCTAAGATGGGAAAACTAGGATTGTTGCTTATTTCTCTTCTCGTTGTGGCTATGATAGCCTCCTGGAATGGAACCCGAGCCGCTCCGACTTCCCTTTCTATGAGGGAGAGGTTCTCCGATATCTGATCAATGAGTTGACAGCTGCTTTGAATTGTTTCTACTTTAACAAGCAGACCTTGCCACGCTGTCGATAACCTTTTTCTAATTTCTATTTCTTGTGATTGAAATATCCCGATATCAATTACCTGGCTTTCAACGAACTCTAATTTGGCCCAAAGCTACTATGTCAATTCCCCTTGTTTGACTATATGTACCTGACTTTCCTAAGCCATCAACTGTGTTTGTTCGAGCTCATCTTTGAGCTACTCGATTTCTTTTTGATTGTATATTCTAGCTTGCTCTAAAGTTTCACTCGCCTGATCTTTGACAACAGCCTCTGTTATAGCTAGCTTAGCCTCTAATGTCTTGATTAGACGATTTTTTTTCTTCAACTGATCTTTCAGGGTACCGACTGAATATTGGTTTGTTGTAGCGAAAGCACCCAATGTTCCTACTATTTGCATTGCAAATTCTTCTTTCTTCATTTTTCTTCCATCGGTTATAATTTTAAATTTCTTGGATACAGTACCCGCCTCTTGGTAGAGTTTTTGTCTCACGATAGCCTTTCTCTTCTTATCGAAAAAGAATTCATTCAGGGGTATCTCTTCCATTGATATGGGTGTTAATTCTTCACCAAAAATCCAACCTGCGTCTTGTATTCCCTTTGTCGAATACAAGGGAGTGACATAAACAATGGGGTTACTAACCTGTTTAGACGATTTCCCTGGAGTAACGACCGAAATTGGCTCGCTCGGAGGATCAGAAGCCTTGGCTTCCTGTTTTGGGCCCTCCATTTGCCTTTTCTCATCTTGGTGTTCTTCTTGGCCGGGTGCTAAATCTTTGGAACCTTCGGCTTTTGTTTTCTTCTCTTCTACTATCGTTGGACCCTCACTCCGTAATACTGGAGGAAGGAAACTCCGTCTATTCTCTTGGAATCTGACAACATCGGCCCTCTCTTCGGGAGACAGGGCTTGTATCCGAGCCAAAACCTCAACATAAGATCTCGCGCCTCAGAAAATATCATCGTGAGGTGAATTCTCATGCTCAAATATTTTAAGGCCACAGCTGGCCAAGTGATTACTCATGACCCTGTGTGGATCGTGTCTCTTGAATTCGATGTGAACCAATTTTATATCTTCTAGGGCTGCTGCCTTGGCCTTCGCATGCCCGAAATCTAATAATGAATAGGAAAAGGTGGCCATACCTTCTTTGAAAACCCTTTCAATTCTTTACTTATGCTACCAATTACGGTTTGCCTGGCGATCTCGCGACAAGATAGCCTATCGGGTATAAGTAAGAGTAGAGAATGCGGAGGGATGGAAGCACCGAAAACTCTGATGTATGAAAATTATTTCTCCACATACCAATCAACCACCCTGCTCAAATTTGTCGCGATGCTATTCGAGATCCTGGGTGGTGAATTAGCGAAGATGACAACATGCATCGGTACCATTACCCAATTAAAAATTTCGTATACGAAATCCAAGGCCTTGTCCTCCCAAATATTAGAATGGTATACATGGACTGGGTCAACATCCGATGGAGCCCAGCTCCAACTCATTAAGGGAAAAGGTGTCATGGAACATATGGCGTCCATTATGTATGCAGACATAAAAAATGAGGCGGCTTTCCCGCTTGCCCTCTGTGTCCGATATTCTGTAATTCGACTAGTCAGACTATCTAATAACAGTTTGGCCTAGTCGAAATAATATCTTTCTGCTACGGTGTGCATCAGAGGCACCCATGGGAGGAAAAAATGTGCGGTGTCTTCCCTCCCATACAATCTACAGGTCATCATCGATAAGTATTTGAACTGTGGTTCCAAAGAAGATATGGAATAAATTCCATTTCTATCTACCCCGAACTTCACTAAGTGTGAGACCCAATCCTTGATCAAATCAGATAAGCTTTTGTCATATTGTTCACATTCCTTCCTTTTAAAATCCTCTAGAAACTCTGCATTGTATGTGAAGTTCGACATGGGTGGAAACTTGTACATAACCTGTAATCTTTCTGGTCTAAAGGTCCCAAAAGTGACCTTTTTCTCATTGATGATGGTTATGGTAGGGATATCTACATGATCTAGTGATAATCGGATCATGTCATAGTAAGGTAGAAGACGTGGCCTTGCTGCTACTTTGTGCATCTCTTCCTGGACGATGATCTTGTATTTGGTAGTCATGTCGTCTTTCTCGTTGTCACTGCAATCGTCCGAGCAGTTCACCAACTCTAATTGCAAAACCTATGAGATGTATGACCAGGTTCATATGGAATCAATGCTTCGAGGTGAAGTATCTGAAACATTATCGGTGCCTTGTCCCGAAATCTCAACACTTGTCTTGGATGATTTTCGCGGGGCCATGATAGAAGATTGTGACTTAGCTCTCCTATAATAAAAATGCATATACATACAGAGATCAGTTTGCTGAGATAACTTATCTGCGCGGGATAGAAATGAGCTTTATGAATAGAACAGAAAGGAAAAAGATCTATATCTTAGATCATTTAAAATGAGCTTGCATCCAACGAAATTTATTACATGTTTTTAATCGGGGGAGTCCCGTCCAGATTTGGGATGTGGATCCAGTCTTGAGAAAGTGGATTACCAGAGTAGAGTGAAAATCGTGTATAACAACCCTGCAGACATCTCAGATATTGCTTCACTACTAGTGGGCCTTTTCAGTACCCCCGTGAAGTTATCTGCCCCTTTTTTGCTGAATTTGCTTTCACCACTTCGGAATATATTTATGCATTTAAATGTTGAGATGAGGGAAATCATTTCTGAATTTCCTTTCATCGTCTCTTCAGACTAGATGTACAATTAGATATGACTTTCTTTTCACCATCTATCTTATAAATTTCGTTTTAGAACACGAAGTGGGGGCAATCAGTTTGTATGAGGGGTGATGTTTGTATAATATTTTGCTATGGAGGTCTGTTAACTTACTTTGATTTTTTGGTACCAACCTTCCCTTAACCTTCACCACACCCTAGCCCGTAGGAAAAAGGGGAAAAATCATTTCTAGGGGTTTTCTTTAGAGCAAGCCTCAATCTTTTGAAACTGTTGAAAAACCCAAAATAGTCAGGATCCATCTACACATAACTTGCTTAGTAAGAGACTGAGGAGTTATGAAGACCATCTTTCTTTCCAAAATACGCTTTACAGTTTTCAAAGTTAAAACATAATCTCTTCCCCCTATGTATATAAATCTAGAAAGGTACTTGGCTTTTTAAGAAAATAAAAGTGAAAATCAGAAGAAAGGTGACAAACAGATTTTTGTACACTGATGAGCAGGGGTCGAAAATTAAAGTCATTTTTTGAAAATCCTTTCCCATAGATGCTTTACTTAACTATCACCTATCTTTATTTTATGTTAACTTCTTAGGACCCAGAGCAAGTAATTTTTCTTTTTAATAACCACTAAACGAAAACATTAGATTGATGGAACCTTTACAGTGCTTAGGAGACCTTTGCTTTCTTAAAGAACAAAATTCTCGGGAGTTCATACCTTTACCTTACCATTTTGAAACAACCAAAAACCTTTCTATCACCCGATTTCGGTGAATTCAGCCTCCGATACATGAATTTCCATTTTCTCCTTTCTCTTGTTTAGGTTGCAAGCCGAAATCCTGTAAAACACGAAGAGTGTCCCTTAAAAGAGTTGAATATGTTTGAAAATTGCGTATCTCTATTTATACTGACCTAATTAATTAAAAATGAAAACTTACCTTAAGGGAATCATGAAATAGAAAGCAAATACAAACCGGTATATACAATGGAAATCCTTTGGGAACCAATTATTTCATGTAGTGTTTTAGATAACGCTCGTTGACAGGGGCGTTGAAAATTTTACCATCCAGATTTTCTAATAAAAACGAATTTTTTCCTTCGGAAGCTGCGACTCTAAATGGTCCATACCAAATATGATCGAATTTACTGTGTTTCACCGAATATTCCTTCCTAGCATCTCATCTTAAGACCAAATCTCCCAAAAAAAACTCTCTGTCTTTTGTCTTATGGTCAAATAACGTTTTCATGTCGTCTTGATATTTTTGCAATATTTCGTCCACCTCGACCATGTGCTGTTGTAATTCGATCAACAGATTTATTCTCCTTGTGACGTGGTTTGGTTATTCTTTCTCATCTTGCCATAGTTTCATTACGGGAAGTGCCAAGTTTATAGGTAATACCATGTCAGTCTCGTATACCATCTGGAAAGGAGAAATGCCGATGGATTTTTTCGTGCCAATCTGATTCACCCATAGTGCGTATCTTAAATGTACATGCCAAGATCTCTTGTTCTCGTTTAACACTTTCTTAATTATGTTGATTAGAATTTTGTTCAAAGACTCGGCCAATCCATTTCCTTGGGGATAATATGTCGTATAATGGTTGAGTACTATATTGTATTTTTGGCAAAAATTGATCATAGCCATAGATTTAAAAGCCTGAGCATTATCTGTTACTATCTTTTGGGGGTAGCCGAATCTAGATAAAATGTTTTCTTCTAGGAAATCAATTACCACTGAATCAGTAGCCCTCCTGGTGGGAATAGCCTCTACCCATTTAGTAAAGTAATCTGTGTCGGTTAGGATCCATTTGTGTTGAGAGCTAGAATGGGGGTTAACTTCTCCTATAAAATCCAACCCCCACTGTTGAAAAGGAGCCTCTATTTTGACTGGAACTAAGGGTAACGTTGGGAGCTTATGTTTGCCCGCGAATAGTTGGCAAGGGTCACAAGCCCTGACTTTGGCATTTACATCTGAGAAAATTTTAGGCCAATAATACCCTGCCCTCAAGATTTTATAAGTTGTCGATCTCCAAGCATGATGTCCCCCCCACACTCCTTCGTGGAATTCGCTTATGACCTCCTCTGTTTCAAATTCAACCAAACAAACCAACAGGAACCCAAGTGGGTCCTTCCAAAACAATTTACCCTCTGATATACAGTATTTGACCGCATGTAGTTTTAGCGTTCTGGCTTTGGATGGAGATAAATCACTTGGGCACTTCAAAGTCAGTAGGTAGGATACTATGTTTTTGTACCAGTCAGAGGATGGAAACTTCTCTTCGATTCTGACTTCACTTGTTTTCTCGTAGAGCTCATTCATATATTCATCTTCTCCACATCCCTGTATGCTATTTATGCCGAGGGCTCTGAAATTGGATTCAACTAAGATTTTAGCCAAACCTTGACCCTTTACCAGTTTCGTCGGCTTTATTTCCAGATCAAATTCTTGAATTTTTGCGAGCCACCGTCCCCTTCTGCCATCACTGTCAGGCTGCACTAAAATGTCTTTTACAGAGCTAGTAGGTACATACGTGATTATCTTGGAATGCAATACATAAGTCCTAAAATCCTTTAATTCCTTTACCATAGCATATGCTTGCTTTTCCATTATATCGTATTTTAGTTCCGCATCTCTGAGACTTTTGCTAAAAAAGGCTATCGGTTGTTCGAAACCTTCCTCATTTTTCTAGAGGATCACCGCAGCAATGGTATGCTCGGAAGCGAACGAGAAAATGAGAAAATCCTTTAGATAGTCGAGGCTCGCTAGTACAGGTGCCTCGCTTATAACCCTCTTGATACGTGCAAATGATTCTTTGGCCTCTACTGTCCATTTTACCTCGTTGTTTTTCTTTAACATATCTGTGATTAATTTCACAATTTCAACGAAGTTTGGGATAAACCTTCTCAAAACGTTTATCTTTCCTAAGAATGATTGAATTTCCTTTACATTTCTAGGAATATTTATTGTGTCTATAGATTGAACCCTGCTGGGATCAATTTTAATTCCGTCTCGGGACACAATATGGCCTAGGAGTTTACCTTCTCGTAGGGTGAAGTGGGACTTTTTAGGGTTTAAAGATAGGCCGAACCTGTGACATTTTTTGAAAGTCTGTTTGAGATGTATTAAATGATCTTCGTCAGACTTAGAAAAAATGGTTAGATCATCGAGATAGATAACTACAAACTTGTCTCTTTCACTGATGAAAGCGATATCCATAGCACACTGGAAAGTGGCACTTGCATTCATTAGACCGAAAGGCATTTTATCATACATGAATGTACCCCAGGGTGTAGTGAAAGTTGTTTTTTCTTTATCTTGTTTGTTTACAGCAATTTGATTGTACCCAGAGAAACCGTCGATCATGGACATCCTATTTGCTCCGACTACCTTTTCTAAGACGTGATCCATTTTAGGTAAAGGATAGTTGTCTTTTAGGGAAGATTTATTCAAATTTCTGAAATCAACACACAGTCTAATCTCTCCACTCTTTTTTCTAACCGGGACCAGGTTTGCCACCCAATCAGAGTATCTCAGTGGTAATATTATTTTCGCGTCTAAAAGCTTCTTGACTTCTCTTTCGACTACAGGTAATAAGATAGGGTTGATTTGTCTAAGCTTTTTCCTAAAGGGTTTGATACCAGGCTTCAGAGGTATCTTGTGTTCGATCACAGTAGTGTCGTAGGTCCTAAGCTCTTCGTAAGACTAAGCGAAAACATCTTTTTAGCGTGAAAGAAAATCTTTATACTTATTTTTCACCTCAGGAGGAAGATACTTTGATATTTTCACCATCCTAGGTTCCTCTTTTGTCCCTATATCGCAATCTTCAACCTCTTTTGGTTGGGGTTGAAGAGTATATTTTAAAGGCATGTCATTTTGATCGAAAAGTCTCTCCAGGGGGATTAGTCCCTTTGGAATCTGATTATTTTTTAAAACTAACATGTGATGGTTGGCAATTTTTTCTTGGAACTCTTGAGGGTCTTCTCCTTCTTGCATGATCCACGTGTGATCATTTTGATTCTTTTGATCGATGTGAGTTTCAGAAAAGTCACCCACTGCTTCGAGGAACTTTTTGATCTGTTCGTCATCCTCAAAAACATGCCAGTGTTGTATGTTGTTCGGGATGGATGGTCTGTGCCTTACCTCTATATGGTATTTTAATTTAAAAGCTATGGGGGGAGCAAAAGTTGAGGCTGCCTTGGCTAACGAATCGGCCTGCAAATTTTCGGCGTGTGGTATGAAGTGGATATTTACATACAAAAAGAAATTTTCCATTAGATCCTAGGCACAATTTCTATACGCTCTTAATCTCGGGTGTTTGGCCTAGTATTGTGGATCCATTTGTTTGACTATCAACTCAGCGTCTCCATATACTTCCAGGTTCTTTATGTTCAGCTTCTTGGCAGCTTCTAATCCTAATACTAAGGCTTCATATTCACATACATTGTTAGTGTAGTCTATATCCCATTGAAGCCTGTAAGAAAAAGGGACCAAAAACTTATTTTCAGGTGCCACAAAAAGTACTCCTGCACCGGCTCCTTCACATGACAGAGCACTGTCAAAAAACATCTTCCAGATCCCTGTGTTATGCATATTTTCAGATTCTTTCTCATCTATGTAATTTTGTTCTGTGCAACTGTCTATACCATCATCAAAAGACAAAATACAATTTCCTAGATCTTGATCAACAATGTAAATAGGGAAATTATTAGGATTTTGAGGATCACTCACTATATAGGCTAACCTCGTTTCTCTATATAACCGAGTAAGTTGCCCACCAAATACAGGAATTGTAGCGTAAGTCATGTCCAGTTGGAGAGACCCCCCAAGTTTGGCTCCCCATGACCTTGATAGCAGTAAGCCATACTTCGGGGGGATATCAACAATAACTACGTCCATCAGGACACTTTTGACTGGGACCTGTGCTAGGGTAACTACCAAATCTTTTATCATACCCATGCACTTAACTCTTCTCGAATCGAAAGAGTAGAGGTCTCTGTAAGGTCGGGTGATCTAGAGGCCTAGTCTATCCATAATTATTTTGGGCATCACATTATGTGAAGCTCTAGAATCTAGCATACAGTTATGAAATAGTCAATCATGCACATTTAGGGTGATACAGAAAGGAGCAACAGTGTCTCTGGCACCCTCGAAATGTGGACCAAAAGTGATATTGGGTTTATCATCTTCCAAATTTATTACGTCTGATTGACTTTCTTGATCTGAACAACCTATCACTTTGGTTATATGCTTTCGATATGCAGGATTGTTTTCTAATTCAACCAGTGGGATCGGTATTTTTATCATACTTATCTCATTTTCAAAACTAAAACCACCGCTAACTTTGTCCGTTTCTCTAGTTGAAACCTCAAGCTCTTTCTTCTCCAACTTATTTGTTTGGGTGGATTTATTACTCATGTTTTTACTTACCGGTGCAAGTGTCTCAGTTGTCTTGATTTCCCTTGTTTGGGTCTCAACCTCCTTTGTTTTGAGGTTCAACAAGTTTGCCTCTTTTATTTTGTTGTTGGGTGTTTCAGTCTCTTTCAAGGCAGGCACATATATTTCACCTCTAGGGAGAATTTTCTTCGATTGAGGAATCAACGTAGGTTTGTTTTTAGACCTCAATTTATACCTCGGTTGGACCCCAACTATCATGGAATTAGACGTTTCCTGATATACATTGAAATCATTGTTGTTTATATCATCATATTCATTTGATGGTTGGGGTGTTTTCAACGACCTCTCGTAATATTGTTTAGTTACATAGGGATGAATGCAGTCGTCTCCCAAATTTGTCACATCTTCTTCAAGTCCCTCGAAATCTTCCAGGTCATTTCCTCTTATAAAATTTTCATTTTTTAAAGGGGTTTGGATTTTCTGATCTTCATTTTTAATCTGCCTTTGTTGATTTGGAGGGTTGGGGTTTCTTCTGAATTATCTTTTAATGAAAGGATCACTCTTGGATTGGTCTAGCTCCACTATGGAAATCTCATTCGACAATTCTTTAATTACCCTAGCCATATCATCCATTTTTTCGTCTGTGGATCTATTAGATCCTGAGGGTCTCGCTTGTTCCCTAAAACGTTTGGTTTCTCTGTTCCCCATTTCTATCCTAGCTTTCAAATTACCAGAGGCCATCATGTTAGACTGAATTTCCACAACATCATCCTGCATTCGGGTTAAGGTAGGCCCCCGCCTTTCTCTTAAGAGAAAGGCGAAGTCGGGTTTGAAAGCTCATGCGAAGGTTACTTTGGCTACAGGTTGGGAGGGTTTGACTTTGGCTGGGATCTTATTATACATTTTATTAAATATTTGTATAAATTCCATAACTGTTTTTGAATTCCTTTTCTTTAAAGATCCGAACTAGGTTAGATAATATAAGTGGTCTTTTCTTTCACCCCATTGTCTAAGAAAGGAATCTTCTAAGGCATCGTAAGAAAGGATAGACCCTGTGGCTAAGCTTCGAAACCAGGTTTGTACCTGTCCTTCAAAATTTTGAACAAACAATCTCGAATAAACGTCTTCGTGTTCCAGACCTAGAATATCAGCAAATTGATCAAAGAAATTTATATGTTCGGTCGCAATTAAATCCCCTTCCCCTATAAATTTTGGTAAATTTTTTTATATAATTTTCAGGAAGGTCATGAAGAGGTGCGGGTAGAACTAAAGGTGCATATCTCGCAGCCACTTTAGTGAAAACTCTGGGGGGGCAGGGGAGGCGCTTGGCCCCTCACTCCTCCTCCGGTGGTCGCCAATGGTATTACCTGATGGGGATAGGGTGTGTTATATAGCAGGTTCTGGAAGACTAAAAATGGGTTCTTAGCTTCTTTGGGGGATGAGAAAAGCGAAGATGAGTGAATGGAGACGCGAGGGCTTGGCTCTTCGGATTTGCAGGAGACGTAATCAGGGGATCCCGCGGGTGTGAGATTTGAATATATATTATATTCTTCGAGACTTGGTGAGGTTGGGAAGTCTAAAAGAGGAGTCGGCGGGATATCAACCGTTGATAAATTTACTGCCAGGTTTTTCCTTTTGTGTTTGACAGAGGTTTTCGGAAGGATTTCACTTTTAACCACAGAGATGGATAAAAATGAATTAGTGTTTTCAGGAGGTGTACTATGTGAAGTTGAAGGTTCGCAAGAACTTTTGGTCTTGGGTTGCGGGTGTTTAAGCTGATAGACTGCAGTAGTCGGCTTAAGAGAACCTCTAGCTTTTAGTATTTTTTCGGGATCTAAAATAGGCGTGGTCTGCTTGTTCTCTGGGTTTTGTCTGTTATTCCTTTGAATGTATGCCAACTTATTTATACCTAGAGTCGCCAAGTGAAAGATAAGAAAAGCCTTTAGAAATCACTCACTCTTTGTTCACTATCAAAGGGTGAAACCTGAACATATGTCGTTCTTCCCAGGGAAAATATTTCGTAACTTCGATCCCTGACAATGGTGCCAAAAAGATGTTGTTCCAGAGTATGTACTTAAGGCTTTAAAAAGCATAGTGTCTAGGCATTCGAAAGTTAGTAAGATGTAAAAAGGGAGGAGAGTATACCTTCGAGTAAGGAAGCTAGGGTTGATTTCTAGGTTGTCTTTGTCTGGCTTCCAACTGTTCCTGGATGTTTATATCCCTTTCAATTGCAGCCCATGAATGTTCAAGTTATACCCGGGTGTTAGTCGTTTTAAGTATGGCATCAAAGATATTTAAAGTGATATGGGTTTGATCTGTCAAGCCGGGTTCAATATTGGGTTGTGTTACAACGGGGACAGTCATAGAGGAACAAAAAATTTAAAGAAATCTGATTTTTTTATGTTGTATCGATTTGATCTTATAAAAGAGAACTTTGAAATCTATATTAAGGAAAAAATGAAAACCAAAGGCCTTTTTCCGTAACTGCGTTATATTTGAAATAAATAGTGTGTGAAGTATGAGAAAAACATTTAGCTTCTTATAAAGCAAGGCTCCTATCAAGGGAGAATCTCACTCCTTAAACAAAAGAAGAAAATAGGCTAAGAAGGAATCTGATGAAGCATAAAATATGACAACCTAAAAGGTTCACAGATCTTGCATTTGTTGTTAGCTGATACAGAGGAAAAACTGTAAACACTATAGATGGCTAAAATTTAAACACCACAGTAGAAGTTTTACAAAATTGCAGTGCAACATTCATTGGATGTATATAAGAGAAATGAATTTAAATATAAATAATAGAGAGAACAAACTCATAACACAGTCTTGACGGAATCATGATTCTCCGGATTGCTTTGTATTAATTATCAAACAGAAGATAGTCTCTATTACATTCGACCAAAAAGGTCCAGCCTCTTTTTCTTTCTACAAAATGTATATTTATACAAATTTTTATACGCTGGAATCTCAATCGTTCCAGAGGTTTTCAGTTACAATCAAAGGAGTTAAAGAGTTTTGTTTCCTTATTCCTGTCTTCATTTTGCACCGGAAACCTGCCTCTTCGCATGCTCCATGCAAGTAACACACTTCTCCACCAACTGTGATATCATCTTAGAAGGTTCTGCTTGGTTATTAGCCTAAAAAATATAACAATCTTTCACCAATCGTGGCAACTCTCCTTCCACCTGCTAGTCTTTGATGCTGATAGAACACAATAGTGTACTCAGTTTAATTATCCATTTGTCTATTTGAACTATGTCTTTCTGGGTTATTTGTGATATTTCGGCTAATTCTCTTTCTTCGTTTTCCTTGATATTTAGCATATATTTAGCTGTATTGATTTGATTGAGTGTCTCAACACTACTTCCACTATCAGAACCCAACCAAATCCCATTTAACAAACCGAAAGTTTCTTCACAATATTTTCTCATCTCCTTATCTTGTTTTCTGCCTTCAGATATATTTCGCTCCCATTATTTCAACAAGATGTTGCCCCAAGTCTGCTCTGAGATGGGAAAACTAGGACTGTTTCTTATTTCTCTTCTCGTCGTGCCTACGATAGCCTCCTGGAATGCAACCCGAGCCACTCCGACTTCCCTTTCTATGAGGGAGAGGTTCTCCGATATCTAATCAATGATTTGACATCTTCTTTGAATTGTTTCTATTTTAACAAGCAGGCCTTGTTGCGCCGCTGATAACTTTTTTCTGATTTCTATTGCTTGTGAGTGAAATATCTCGATATCGATTATCTGGCTTTCGGTGAACTCTAATTTGGCCCAAAGCTACTCTGTCAATTCCCCTTGTTTGACTATCTGTACCTAACTTTCCTGAGCCATTAGCTGTGTTTGTTCGAGCTCAGCTTTGAGCTGCTCGATTTATTTTTGATCGTCTATTCTAGCTTGCTCTAAAGTTGCACTCACCTGATCTTTGATAGTAGCCTCTGTTGTAGCGAGCTTATCCTCTAATGTCTTGATTAGACGATTTTTCGCTTCAGCTGATCTTTCAGGGTCCTGACTGAATATTGGTTTGTTGTAGCGAAAGCACCCAATGTTCCTGCTATTTGCATTGCAAATTATTCTTTCTTCATTTTTCTTCCATTGGTTATAATTTTAAATTTCTTGGATACAGTACCCGCCTCTTGGTAGAGTTATTTTCTCACGACAGCCTTTCTCTTCTTATCAAAAAATAATTCATTCGGGGGTAGCTCTTCCACTGATATGGGTGTTAATTCTTCACCAAAAAGCCAACCTGCGTCTCGTATTCCCTTTGTCGACTGCAGGGGAGTGACAAAAACAATGGGGTTACTGACTTGTTTAGATGATTTCTTTGGAGTAACGACCGAAATTGGCTCGCTCGGAGGATCGGAAGCCTCGACTTCCTATTTTGGGCCCTCCATTTTCCTTTTCTTATATTGGTGTTCTTCTTGGCTGGGTGTTGAATCTTTGGAACCTTCAGCTTCTGTTTGCTGCTCTTCTACTGTCGTTGTACCCTCACCTCGTAATACTGGAGGAAGGCAACTTCACCTATGCTCTTGGAATCTGACAACATCAGCCCTCTCTTCGGGCGATAGGGCTTGTATCTAAGCCAAAACCTCAACATAAGATTTTTCGCCTCAGAAAATATCATCGTGAGATGAATTCTCATGCTCAAATCTTGTAAGGCCACAACTGGCCAAGTGATTACTCATGACCTTGTGTGGATCGTGTCTCTTGAATTCAATGTGAACCAATTTTATATCTTCTAAGGATGTTGCCTCGTCCTTTGCATACCCAAAATCTAATAATGAATAGGTATTTAAATGAATAGGAAAAGGTTGCCATACCTTCTTTGAAAACCCTTTCAATTCTTTACTTATGCTGCCAATTACGGTTTGCCTAGCGATCTCGTGACAATCCATCCTGTCGGGTATAAGTAAGGGTAGAGCATGCAGAGGGACGAAAGCATCGAAAACCCTGATGTACGAAAATTATTACTCCACATGCCAGTCAACCACCCTGCTCAAATTTGCCGCGATGCTATTCGAGATCCTGGGTGGTGGATTACCAAAGATGGCAACATGCATCGGTACCATTACCCAATTGAAGATTTTGTATACGAAATCTGAGGCCTTGTCCTCCCAAATATTATAATGGTATACATGGACTGGCTCATCATCCGATGGAGCCCAGCTCCAACTCATTAAGGGAAAAGGTGTCATGGAACATATGGCACCCATTATGTATGCAGACATAAAAAATGAGGCGGCTTTCCCGCTTTGCCTCTGCATCCGATATTCTATAATTCGACTGGTCAGACTATCTGATAATAGTTTGGCCTAGTCGAAAGAATATCCTTCTGCTACGGTGTGCATCAGAGGCACCCATGGGAGGAAAAAATGTGTGGTGTCTTCCCTCCCATACAATTTACAGGTCATCATCGCTACGTATTTGAACTATGGTTCCAAAGAAGATATGGAATAAATTCCATTACTATCTGCCCTGAACTTCACTGGGTGTGAGACCTAATCCTTGATAAAATAAGATAAGTTTTTTCCATATTGTTCACATTCCTTTCTTTTAAAATCCTCTAGAAACTCTGCATTGTATGTGAAGTTTGACGTGGGTGGAAACTTGTACATAACCTGTAATCTTTCTGGTCTAAAGGTCCTAATAGTGACCTTCTGCTCGCTGAATATGGTTCTGGTAGGGATATCTATATGATCGAGTGCCCATCGGATCATGTCATAGCAAGGCAGAAGACGTGGCCTTGCTGCTACTTTGTGCATCTCTGCCTGGACGACGATCTTGTATTTGGTAGTCATGTAGTCTTTCTCGTTGTCAATGGAATCGTCCGAGTAGTTCACCAACTCTGATTGCAAAACCTCTGAGATGTATGACCAGGTTCATATGGAATCAACGCTTCGAGGTGAAGTATCTGAAACATTATCGGTGCCTTGTCCCGAAATCTCAACACTTTTCTTGGACTCTTTTCGCAGGGCCATGACAAAAGATTGTGACTTATCTCTTTTGTAATAAAAATGCGTATACATACAGAGATCAGTTTGCTGAGATAACTTATCTGCGCGGGATAGAAATGAGATTTATGAATAGAACAAAAAGGAAAAAGATATATATCTTCGATCATTTAAAATCTTGGTGTCTTTATGAACAGAACGGTCAAATCATATTTAGAGACAGATTTAGCAATAAAGACCCTCTCCTTACTTGTTGTTTTGCCTCATTTCCAATTAATGCCATAAATTTCGATGGTCCGTGACACAAGTTGGCGCAAGGAAATTTAAAATTTCCTCGTAGATTTTGCATACTATTATTTGTATTGAACACCGATTAAGATGGTTTAGCTTCTTTGATTAAGCTTACTTAAACTTTGATCAACCTTTTGGCGTTCGCCGTATTGGGAGTTTTCATTCTAACCTTTCGAGCTTCAAAGACCCTAGATCGCGATGATTAGATTTAGTTAAGCAAGTACGTAACCAGGATTAAGTGTTTAATTAATCATGTTTTAATTTATATCGCGACTTCACGGCTCAGGGTTTCGAGGGTATAGTTTCTGGGAGGAGCGCGAGCCGAGTCGCGAAATCCCGAGATCATTATGATGTGACTTATTTAAACCAGAGGGTAAACCAGACTAAGTGTTTTAATTAATTATGTCTAAGCAATATCGTGACTTTGCCACTTGGTTTTTCGAAGGTATAACTTCCGAGAGGAACGTATGTCGAGTCGTGAAATCCTGAGAGACTTTAACCATGGTCCAAACTAAACGCCCCTGACACTAACTCAGGTTACTTATGTAAAAATCTTGCGGCTTCGTCTTTCGGAGTTATAATGGTAATGTTTTAGGAGAGAGTGAACGTCGAGACATGAAATCCCGACAGCACTTGACTGGGGTTTAAATAATGTTACTCTCGTCTTTGACCTGAGGTAAGGTTTTTTAAATCTTTTCGTGACCTCGCACATCGGGGTTTGTAAATCTTGTGACTTGTAACTCCCGAAGAGCGATATTCCGTGGTACAAAGAGTAAAAACTTTCGTTTAACGATAAAAAGTGGTAACTTATGAAACATAATGTCCTTCGCTATTTTGTATGTCGAAAATACTAAGATTTTTAGTAGGTAAATGTCACGAAGCGAAAAAGAACTCGAAAACCAACATTTGACTTTAAAAAAAATATTTAAACCAGTTGAAAATAACGGCTCCAACACCATTAATATGTAATTTTGTACAAAAATAATGGATCTTGGGGACTACACCATGGTCAAGTAACGAGGAATGAGGAATGATGAACGAGGAACGAAAATTGCATGAGGACTAAACACCGACAACAGGGACCTATGAATGGGGCCAACGTTGAAATTTTATATGTCTCATCAACCTTTATTATTTGTCATTGTTTGGTCAATTGTTATTCAATATGGGGATAAGCTAAGGAATTCTTGAAATTTCCTCGAGCTCTTCCAATATTGCCTTGTATTTTATTCTTCTAAATGTCGTCAACTATGTACCATAACATCTAAGAAAGGAAACGATTTTTCTAATGAAATATTCCCACCAAATTAGAATTCAACCTTTGTCCCCTCAGGGCCTTGGACTTAGCTTCCATATTTTGGGGTGGATAACTTCCCCCACTCCCCTATTGAACAACGGGTTAGCTTCCATATTTATAGGACCATGTAAATAATTCTTTCTATTCTTAAATATGTTAATTGCTTGGCTAGCAATTCTATCCTCCACTCAATTCCCATTATGATGTGTTGAGGTTCATTCTTCATTTCTACATTAATTTTTTGAGTGGGTATACGTTCCCTGTATTTAAGAACAACTTAGTTAGAATGTTCATGGGATACCTTCATTTAATTTTACATTTACCAGTGGTAACATTGCTCAAGCCGTGTGATGGGTAATTTTCCTTCTCATCATGCACTTGAGTGGATTCTTCCCTTTGGGTTTAGTTATTAGTTTTGATTCTATATTATAGCAACAAAAAAATTAGATTATCCATCTTACAATGCTACAATGATCCACTATCAAATGATTTATTTCCTTTAAGCAATTCTCTAGTTATACTACCCTTTCCCTTTGCATTCATATAGTTCATCTTGCCTTCTTCTAGAGGATTCATTAGAAATAACCAACTCCTCATTCACTATTGCAACTTATCAAATCAATAATTATTCAATATTCTCCTCTTTTTTAATGCAATTGTGTTGGCTCACTAATACTCAATGATTATTTCTCCTTCTTGGTGGTCACAATTTTGGTTTCTCTAATTATTTTTGTCTCCATCATAATGATTATTCTATAATCACCATCTAATATTATTAAATTGGGTAGAGTGAGATCTTCTATTTCCATATGAAATTGA
>ML777368.1:179837-192662 GCA_009831015.1 Picea engelmannii | reverse complement strand
AGTCATGGATATCATGTGAGAACCATATTTAGGTATGATAACTATGCCATATAGTATCATACTCTTGATAAAGAATCCTAATTATTGAAGTTGTTCTAGTAAATTCAAGAAACATTGTCAGGAGCTTTTGAAAGTTCACAAAAATAAACGGGGTTGGTGTGCTATTCTTTGCATGCCACAATTGTATGGCCAATGTGAGGATGTATTTAAGAGTAAGGTAATCTAGATTCTTTCTCATCCCTTGGATTTGAAGATACTCACTGTAGGTTAGTGGAAAAAACTTGTAGAGACTATAAAATCGCATGAAACTTGTTGGAACCCATGGAAACTTGCTAGAACTTGCATAGAGCTCGTGATTTTGACCCCTAATAGGTAAAAATGGACCCCACATGCAAAGCACTTGGAGAAGGGGCTTAAACAAGGTTTTGGAGGGAAAAAAATACCTTGAACTCCTCTAATGAAACCCTAAAGGCATATAACTCATTTTCTCATTTATTCTTGAGTGATTGTGTTTCAGTCTATAGTGTGACTGTGAACAAGGAAACTTGTTTTAGTGGGGTTTGCTATAATACCTTCAATCTCATGCTTTGATATATCCTAAAATACATTCACACTCTCATGCTTCAAGATCAAATGAAGGAAACAAAATAAATGATACTCGAGATTGGAGACATTGTCTATTTTGAGTTTATGATTATGTCATGATTTATGGAGTACAATAGTTGAATTGTTGAACTTGTTATTATTTGATCTATCCCAAGATATTTGAAATTATGGTTTAGGTTTTGAACACATTTCAAGTGCCAATTTTATATTATCATATTTGATGAGATGAATTGACAGATAAACAGTTGTTTTATAGATTTATGGACGAAAATGTCATATTATTGTTTTTGCATAAAATTTATTGTATTTTGAGAGTTTTTTTTAATTAAATTTGATTTTAATTTTCAATTTAGAGTTTTGTCAAGTCTTGCTGAGCTGTCAAGTTTTGCCCAGTCCCAAGCTGGCCGAGTTTTTGTTGAGTCTGAGTCTCACAACCTTGGTTTGAAGCAATGTTGTGAGACATGTTGAAGGTCTGTGAGTTTGTTGGGTCAACGTTGAAATGAATAACCAATGAAAACTTCTTGTGAAAATTTCCTATAAATGAAACTTGCCAAAAATTGTTGAACCCGGCTCGAACTTGTTATGCTTGTTGAAACCTGACAAAACTCTCCCATTAAGCAAAGGTGGATCCCACATAGAATTGACTTGGAGAAAATGCCAAAATGTGTTTTTTGGAGGGAGAAATATGAGCAGGAACACATCAAAGGAAACCCTAAATGCATATAACCCAAAAAAAAGATGCATTTCACTCATTTGGTCATTTTATCTTCATTTATTTGAGTTTTCAGTTGGACTATGAACACTGAAACGTTTTTCATCAGGTTGTGTTATTCTTGTTTGGGGTTCAGTTGGAGTCTTGAGAACACTTGTATTTGTGGGATGGAGACCAAATATGAGGTGGAGAGCCAAGATATCTACATGTTATATCTTCAGTTTCAATTGCATTTCGATTTTGAAGAAAGTATTCTGATTTTGAAGAAAGTATTCTAGAAGGAAAATCCATGGGGTAAGTAAGATTTATTGCCCAAATACTCAAAATAACACGCTCAATCAATATACACAGTGTACGCCAAATGTGAGTGTGGAGCACAACTTCCTTATAGTTAGGAACACATTCCTCCAAATAACCCAAGTACATCCATATATCCAAATCATATGTTCAAATGTTTCCTGATAATGACTATATTGATCTCTATATATACATATTCTCACTCATTGCACATGTGGCCTCTCTATTAGATTTCCCCCTATTTAATATACATTTAACACCATTAAATATGCATTCAATCCAATTACATATACATTCAACCCCATATATATCCCCCATTGGGTCATAACATAAGTACCCCCATTCGAAAAACTATCCTAAAATCTTTGTGGCTAAATCTTTTGCATGTGATGAAACCAAGTAATCTAGTT
This sequence comes from Picea engelmannii, assembly GCA_009831015.1. Taxonomy (NCBI): domain Eukaryota; kingdom Viridiplantae; phylum Streptophyta; class Pinopsida; order Pinales; family Pinaceae; genus Picea; species Picea engelmannii. The sequence continues at coordinate 190,637 of ML777368.1, read as the reverse complement.
ACTTATATTTATGCTCTCATACAATATGATTATTCATCCATCCATATTTTGTTCTTTTCAGTGTCATTCTTTGATATCTTCCTTTCCTTTGATTCCTTAAATATTTGATAATATCTTGTCGCATAATTGTTCCTTGATGCCCTATTCCATTAATATCCTTGACTTTACCATCTTCTTCCTTGGTAACATTGATGTGGCACCAAATCTCATGGAGAAGAAGAGTAAAATCTCTCTTTAACTCTTTTTAAAGCTTAAAATCTCTCTTTAATTTTCATCTTATTTTGATATTCTTGGAATCTCTCATTCACTTGTTCTTTGGTCTATTGCACCTTAATTATCTGATAAAATCTTCTAATAAGATCATTAAGCTCTTCATTTGCATCTTGTATTAATATTAATATTAAAATGGTAATATTAAATCAAATAATTTTTTTATTTTTAATTTTTTAATTTTTTTTTAAACTAAATATTGTTCGTCGCACTTGCGACGACAACTTAAATAGCTACGATGGTTTTGTTATATAAACAATGGAATTTGTCGTCACACTTGCGACGAAAAACTAAATAGCTGCAACGGTTTTGTTATATAAATAATGGAATTTGTCATCGCAAGTGCAACGACTACTTAAATAGTTGCGACAATTTTGCTATGTAAACAACAAAAGTTGTCGTCGCACTTGAGATGACAACTTAAATAGCTGCGAAAATTTTGCTATGTAAACAACGAAACGTTGTCTCCGCAAGTGCGACGACCGCTTGAATTGCTATGACGCTCTTTCTATATAAACAATGAATTTTTTTGTCGCAAGGGTCGTCTCAATTGAGACGAAATGTTGGTTTCACATTTTTGCCTAAATTGTTGTATTGGCGATGATATTTCTTTTTTGTCGCAATTGTGATAAGTTCCCTAGGGGCGTCACTCTTGCTACGTTTATTCAAGTTCGTCTCAATTTCAACGTGACATAAAATGATGTTTTAGAGAGTCCAGATTCGTTGCAAATTCCACGACATAATGTCGCAAGAACGTCGAAATAGCCATCGCAAAATGACCCAAATTTGCTAGTGGTTCCTTGTAGCCTGTCCATCTTCATTCAATTTATTCTTGTATACCCACTTTATGCCAATCACATTCTTATTCTTTGGTCTTGGAACCAATTCCCAGGTGTAATTTTTCTCTATTTGATCGAATTCTTCATCCATGGCCTTATTCCAAAATTCATACTTGTTGGACTCTTCAAAACAAGTTGGTTCAATTGTATATGAGAGTGCTACGTGCATTTTCTCTGGTGAACAAATTCTTCTTCTAGTCTCAACTCCTGTATCTTTGTTTCTGAAAATCTGATCTGAAGGATGATTCTTCTGTACTCGTCTACTAGGTGTCTTTGGAGGCACTTGTTGAAATTTCTCTTCTGCTTCTGTCATATCCTCTTCATAATCCCCTTCTACTTATTTTTCATCTTTTGTTTCTTCTTTGTAAAGTTGTTCCATTGATTCATTTTCTTCTTCCTTTAATTCTTGTCTACCTGTTTCATCAATTGTTACGTTGATGCTTTGCACAAATTTGTTCAATATCAAGTTGTAACACTTGTATCATTTCCTTTTACTTGAGTAACCAACAAGTACTCCTTTTTCCACATGAGAGTCAAACTTTCCCATTCTTCCATCTTCTCTTTTGATGTAGCATTTGCTCCCAAAAACTCTGAAGTGCTTCACATCTTCTAGTCTTCCTTTCCATAGCTCGTAGGGAGATTTTTTAGTGTTGTTTATGAGCATTACTCTGTTTTGAATGTGAACTGTTGTATGCACTTCTTGTGTCCAAAAAATATCTATCAATTTGGAATCCATTAGCATTGTTCAAGCCATTTCCTGTACTGTCATGTTCTTTCTTTCAACAACTCCATTCTGTTGAGGTGTCCTAGCAACAAATGATTTCCTTTTTATTCCATGATTGTTGCAGTAGTCCATAAATTCCTTTGAAGTGAACTCTCCTCCATTATCAGATCTCAAGAATTTGATTTTTGAATCCATTTCATTTTCAACCATTTCCTTGTAGATCTTGAAGTTTTCAAAAGCTTCTGACTTATTCTTGAGAAAGAAAATTGCATTCATTCTTGTATAATCATCAACTAATAACATAAAGTATTTCTCACCTTTTAAACCCTTTGTTGTAGTTGGTACAACTAGATCAGTATGCACAATTTCGAGTGGTCTTGTTGTTGAATATTCCTTTGATTTGAACCTGGTCTTTGTTTTCTTTCCTTGTTGACAATGCTTGCATAAAGTGTTGGTTGGTTTCGTGATCTGGGGCATTTCTCTGACTGCTTCTCTTGTGTTGACTTTTAAAAGGTTATCAAAATGTATGGGTTGGACCTCAACCAAGTTTTGAAAAAACATTGGTTGTGTTTGACCATTTTTGGGACTTCGACAGGATGATCGCAGATGGAGTGCCCAGGTGAAGCGGAGATCACGGGACCTCGCCCATTTTGCGGGATTTTTTGGTTTATGTAATGGGTATGGGATGTCGGCCCATGGGTTTAACCATTGTTAGGACTTTTTGTAATGTATAAATAAGTAGCTAAGTGATGTAAGAAGTAGTTACTAGTCATTGATCGACTTAGTGCATGGCTAGTTGGCTTTGTGCATGAATGTGTTAAGGCTTGCAGAGCTAAATGCAAGTGTTTTGTAAGTGATTTGTGTAGACAAAATGTGTAAGGATTTGTGCCCTGACCTAATCTGGAGAAGGAGGATTTGGGAAGGTGCGCACAGATCTCTCGTCCTTTGTGGAGTTAGCTATGTGGATTTGTGCATAGGAGCAGAGGAATGTAAGAAGCTTGAAGACTAATAAAGAAGAAGAAAAAGTTGGTGGACATAGCCCCACACTGGGGTGAACCACATATATCCTGGGTTGATGTGATTTGTGCAATGTTGTTCACGTTGTTTATGTATTTATCTAAGTAGTGCACTGATCTGGATGTATGTTAGATAGATGTATGGATGCTTAGTACTCTATTGATGGTAAATGAATGCTAGATCTAAGTTAATGCTATGTGCCTTGAAGGGTTTGATCATATTATTACTGCGTTGTTTTGTACTTAGGGTTTAATATGCGATGTGAATAAAAATCATAACTTAATGTATATTGTTGGCTAAGTTCTCTGTTAAGTTTTGTAATCACAGATCTGTGTCCCAACTAGGTTGTAGACACATGAGTCCTGCAACCCCCCTGCCTCTACCTCAGGTGAGACTTCATCTGCTTCGCAGGTGTTTCTGAAAGGGGTGGTAGTTAGGGATTTGTTGGTGTGTTGTTGAAGCGGTTAACCCTGCGTCTGCCCCTGTTCCAACAGTATGTGACCCATTATTTTGTTCCATAGTTAACTTTCATCTTCCTTTCCTAGACAATACTTTTCATTTCCAATTTCACTTAACACATATATGTTGCTTGAATTTATTGCAACTGTAGCAATCAATTTTCCTGAACCTTATTTTCTTATCTCACACTTTTGTGAATCAAAAGTAACTTTATGAACTTGGTCACACATTTGACTCACACTTAGAATATTATATTTCATATCTTCTACTAGTAGACCATTTTCTTCTTTTGTATTGTTGTTCCCAATTCTGACTATGCCTTTTCCAATGATTTTAGCTAAATCATCATTTCTAAAGGAGACTGGTCCATCTCTTTCCTTTATTAATGTAATAAACCTATCTCTATCAACTGACATTTGTTTTGAACAGCCACTATCAACATACCAACCACATTTATTCTGATTAGCTTGTAGATCGAGTGTGCATTCTTCATTGTTGTACTAATTTTTCTTTTTTATCCATGTCCTTTTCTAAGGTTCTTGTATATGATTGTTGTTGTTCTGTTGTGATTCTCTAGGAGGGATTTTCATTCTGCAATCTTTGGCCATGTGTCCAAAATTGTTAAACTTGTAGCATTCCACTTCAGTTCTTAATGATTCAAACCTATTGTAATGTCTTCTCTACGTTTCACTAGGCCTTCTTGGATAACCCTTTTGTGTATGACTTTCAAAGTTGTTTATGTTCCTGTTGTTATCTTTGCAATTCACAGCTTTATGTCCAAAATTATTACATGCATAACATAAACCAAAAAATATAGTTTGATACATGGGAGTTGAATATCTTCTAAAAGGAGGTGCTCTTATGAATCCTTCTACTTCCTGATACCTATCTATTTTTTTTGGTCGTTGATTCTGAAATCTGAATATTCTCGGTGGAGGAGTGTCCCTGTAATTTTCTCTGTAGACATTCTTATCCCCTTTGATTGTTTCTGCATAGATTTTTGGATATGTTTCTTGTTATGTTGTTTTGGAGATTGATCCATTTTTTGTCTGATTGTATCCAAGTCCAGAATTGTCATGATTAGGCCTTTGACTGTTGATAATGTCATTAAAAAAATTGAGTTGTTCTACATATTTTTCTTTTGAAGATCCTTTCTTAATGTGACAATCTCTGCTTCCAAATTTTTAATGTTCATGTCTCTTCCTTCTAGTTTTTCTTTGAGTGCTTCTTCAATTATTTTATCTTCTTCAATTTGAACCTTCAAATTTGTGATCATTTGTTATAATTCCTGAGTGTCTTCTTTCTTTTCTAGTTCCGCTTGTAGCTTCTTGTTTTTCCTCTTTTCTATTCTGATAACTTCTATGGAACTCAACAATTCCTCTCAGTAGTCAACTTCTTCCTCTTCAATTTATTCTTTGACTTCTTCATATTCTTCTTCGACTTCTTCATATTCTTCTTTAGAGTCTTCTTTATCAAAGTCTTCTACTACCATGAATAGAACTCTTTATGTCTCACTATCACTGACTTCATCTTCATCTGATGATGAGATGTTTTCTTTGGTGCATAATATTTTATTGAAAACTTTCATTGTGGTTATTTTTCCTTTATATGTTTGGTTGTTTTTTTAGTAACCTTCATCATTTCTCTTTTTCTTATTAGGAAATTTGTTAGCAAAATGGCCAATACCATCACAATTAAAACAAATTAAAGGAATCTTACCTCTATACTTGTCGTTGCTTCCCTTGTTCAGTCTTTTGACAAAGTTGGCCACTTCTTCATCATCTTCTGAGATGTCACTATTGTTGCTATGTTATTTTTCTTGTTGCTTTCCCTTTTGCTTTGATCTTTTGGATGCTTTGAAGGCTGCTTCTTTTACATCTAGATTTTCCTGTTCAGTTCTCATTTCATATGCTGTGAAGATTCCATGTAGTTCTTCCATTCTTATTGAGTTTAGATCTTATCTTTCTTCTAGTGTTGATATCTTAGGGTCAAATCTCATAGGAAGATATCTTAGTACCTTTTGAACAATTAAAGATTCTTGAATTTCTTCTCCCAATCCCATGATTGCATTTACTGTTTCATCGACTCGTAAGAAGTAATTTTCAATATTCTCATATTCCTTCATCTTTAGTTGTTTGAATTGACCTCTGTAAGTTTGAAGCTTTGTTGCTTTGAATTTTGAATCTCCTTGATAAATATTTCGAAGTTTGTCCCAAATCTCTTTAGCGGATTTACAATGTACAGCTTTGGTGAATATCGTTTCACCAAGACCATTTAGAAGTGCATTTGTGGCTTTGGAATTATTCTAACCAAGTTTCATTGCTTTGTCATTTGTTGGTGGAACTTTTGGTACTGTGTATCCATCTACAATTGATTACCAAATTTCAAATCTCTGTGCCCGTATATATGTCTTCATCCTTATGCTCCAAAATGCATACTTTTGTCCATCAAACTGTGGTATTCCATTTTTATACAATTTGCTGCTCTCCATGATCTACCTTTCAGTGGTTAAATTGATTTCTAAAGGAACCTACTCTGATTCCAATTGTTGGATTACTAAGAGGGGGGGTGAATCAGTACTAGAGCAATTTAATCCATTTTAACCATATAATCCAAGTGTTATATCAATGTAGTATTATCATCCAATAAATGCAGAGTAAATAAGCAATGAACAAATGAAAAATCATAAACATAAATAGTACAACATTGTTTTACGTGGAAACCCAAAGCGAGAGAAAACCACATAATATTTTTTTCTTATATGTCTTGAAGAATTACATTCACTGGAAGCACCAACTTCCTTTGTTTTCCAACTGCAACTAGAAGGAGGCTCCCACCCCCTAGTTTCTCAGGCTAGAACCTGAGGGAAGCTCCAACTCCCCAATTCTCTGGTTACAACTAGAAGGAGGCTACAACCCCCTATGTTCTCCAGCTACAACCAGAAGGTGCCTACAACCACTTGTCCTTTCCCCGTCCAACTTCCCTGACATATAAGTAGAATGATGGAACCACTGTCACACTATAACTTTGAGATATACTATTGAAAACTTGTATCAATAAACCTGCACAAAACAACCTGTACCAATAAACTTGAACCATGCATCAACCTGTACCTCAACCTGTAATCAACCTGTACCATAAACAAGTGCATCAACCATGCACCAACCTTTACCAAACAACCTGTAATCAGCCTGTACCATAAACAAGTTCATCCAACCATGTACCAAGTATGTACCAATCATGTATCTGTTGATATTATGGTAGCTTTGGGAGGTATGAACCTCTATTGTGACCTTTGACAAGATTATAATTTTTCAGAAGGAAGCAAAGAAATGAAGAAAACCCTAAATAAGATGTCTGTTGAAGAGAGATAATTAATATGAATTAATTAGTACGCAGAAAGAGAAGTCGACCCAGGCAATTTTTCTAGGAATACTATAAATACAGGGCATCAGTCTCTCATTTGACACACTCTCAGAATTGCAGATCTACTTGTGCACTACAGTTTAGCAGTCTTGTGCGCAAGTCTTGGGGAAAGTGGTGTGCCATTTTTGGGTGGAACTCTCTAATCAGCTTTGGTTACTTCTTGCTTGGTGCATTAGCCTTGCCTGGATATTGGATTGCTACCAAGTTTCTTCTATTTGTTAAGGTCAAGATGCTCAGAGGGTGGCTTCGGCCTATGGTTGGGTGACAATAGAGATATTGTCGATGGTAAAACTAGCACACTCTTTCATATTCTAACAAGTTATGGGCCCACGCCTCCTTCATTCAGTCTAACCGCTGGAAGAAAATATAACCATTAGGATATTGAGCTCGCTGAGGAACTGTCGCTAGGGTTACTAGTAGGAGTAGCTTCCAAGACACTGAAACTAGGGTTACTAGCAGGAGAAGTTGTAGAAACCCTAAATCTTAGACCCAACACCTTTTGATGGAGCATCTCACTCAAGGAGAATATATCCATATGCTCCCTAATTAAACGCACCTTTTGGCTCTCTCAGAAGACAAAACCAATAGAGTTGAAGTTTTGTATCAAAGCATGACCAACTACCAGTCAACCAAAGACATGAGTGAGATGATCAGTCTTCTACACTACTCAGCACTCACTGGAACTATTGAAGATGACATGTGGATAATCGATAGTGGAGCTTCTAGGTACATGACGGGAGATCAAGCCAGAATCTCAAACCTAAATGAGAAGAAGACATTGTACACAGTAGAGCTTGGAGACAAAAGCACTTACCTAGTGGAAGGATTTGTAGAAGCCTCCGTCAAAATGAAAACAGGTAATTATGTTCACTTAAGCAATGTTTTATATGTACCCGGTTTATAAAAGAATCTTGTATCCATATATTTCCTAGAAGAAAAAGGAAACATAATAGATTTCGTGGATGGAAAAGTATTATCTTGGCATAAAGACTCCAACATAGAGAATTCTAGGGTTATTGGAAGTCGTGAAGTAAATATGTACTAGAACAAAATGAAGAAGCTCGTGTACATGATGAATTCAATCCCAATGAGATTTGGCACATAAGGTACGCTCACATCAATTATCAAGCATTACCTTTTCTCAAAAGGATGGTTGAAGGAATACCAGAGTTGTAGTCTACACATGAAGGAATTTGCAAAGGATGTGCTCTTGGGAAGAATATCAATAAACCATTCCCAAGAAACAACAACAGATCTAAGGAGATTCTAGATCTGATACACTCAGATGTTTGTGGTCTGATGCCAGTAAAATCTCTAGGAGGATCTCTCTACGACATAATCTTCATAGATGACTATTCAAGAAAGACTTGGTTATATCTACTGAAGACAAAAGACGAAGCATTCTGAAAGTTTGTTAAGCCCTAATATTGGCTTATTACCCCTTAATTGGGGCATATTACATTAGTAATGTTATTTTATTTATGTTGGATTTATTCCATTGGTTGTAATTATACCTCCTAGTCTTGTATATATACCAAGGAGACATTTTCATTTGGAATCATCTTGTACTTGAACATTTATGTGGGGTAAAAGGAGGTTGCCCCCTCGAAGAGGCTTATTATCTGAAATTATCTCTTTTTCAAGGCGCTGAGTACTTATTCTAAGGTTTTTCTATGCTATATTGATATTTGGTTCTTAACATATGGTATCAGAGCTCAAGGTCTTGGGGTTTCGCTGCTGCATCTGAAACACCTTGGAATTTTTTCTATAACTATTTTTCTACAATGTTTCATAAGGAATGGATTGGAGTTTATTTATTAGATGAATCAAGGTACGTTGGGTTAAAATTTCCGCTCCTGAGGCCTTATAATTTCGGAGATACAACCTGTGAAAGATAGAGTTCTGGAATCATCCTGAACTGAGTCATTGCGGAATTTTCTCTATAAAAAAAATTATGTAATGTTTCATACCCTAAAATATGGAGGCTATTCACAAAAATTAGTAAGGTATCTATGTTAAAAATTTCATCTTCTGGGTCATCTTGTATATACACCCTGTGGAAGATAGGGTATCTAACTAGTCCTATTGACTAGTCTCAAGAAGGTGTTCTAGGTAAAACAATCATAACTTCTTCCTAGAGTATCCAAATTGAGTGAGACTAGTTTCATTGGATAGTGGATAGTCTATAGTATTTTTGGTACAAGTTTCATAATTTTATATCAATTATTTTGTGTGGGGCATGCTATACAAGTGAGATCTCCTGGAAAGGCCAAAAATCAGAAATTTTTGGGGAAGTTATCATAAATTCCTCTTGGCACATCCAATTTTGATTAGACCTGTGGAATTGTAGAGAAGAAATATTAGAGAACTACAAAAAATAATTTTTCATACCCAGAAGGGCCGAAACTTGGGAGATATAACAGAAGAAAGATTGTCTAGCAGAACCACCTCAAAATCAAGGTTCAAAAGTGATACTTGACCAACATGCCACCCAAAAAGGGAATTTCTACACCAAATAAGCCTTCAGACAATCCTACTTGGACTCTTGATGAAGGTGAAGAAATGCCTAGGGACATAAATGATTTACAAAAGAAGACACTAACAAAAGATGAACTAAAAGAGATTGTGGATTCAACAGAATCTAAGTTTGAGGCAATAAATACTAAGATGGACGCTTTAAAAGGGGAGATCATGGAAGTATTGAAAAATTTTGTAACAGAGAGGACACCTGAAAGTGAAAATGCATCCCATGAAATTCATGATGAGGACACAAGGAAGGTGAATCAAGAATGGATAAACTCTAACCTTGGGTTGAAGACCAACCATGTTCCTAAGATCAATATGAGGAAGTTTGATGGCAAGGACCCTATAACATGGATACTTCAGATGGAGCAATTATTTGATCTACATAATGTGCCACATACACAAAAGGTATGAATTGCTTCTTTATATTTATAACCAAATCAATTTGTATGGTATATATGGATTTGTTCTCTCAAATCACTTGTCACTTGGACAATTTTCACGAATGAAATGATAGCACACTATGAGGATACAAGGAGAAATACCTTCTTTAGCCAATTGATAAATCTCAAGCAAAAGGGTGCAGTTACATAGCACATTGAGAACTTCCAAAGATTGAATATAAAGGTAGCAGATATTCCAGATGAGCACTTGATTGATGTATTCATAGGAACTTTAAGAGATAACATTCAACATGAGGTTCGCCTTTGGGAACCCAAATCATTGGAGAATGCATTTAGGGTGGCAAGAAATGTTGAAAGTAAAAATATGGCTATGGATACTAGAAGGACCAATCCTAACATCTATAGAGAGAATAATGCTCCTCCTAAAACACCTCAACCTACAAGGTTGACACCTCAACAATTGGAGGAAAGAAAAGAAAACGGTTTATGCTTTAATTGTGACAACAAGTACAGTAAGGGACATAAGTGTGGTGAGAAGAAATTATTATACATAGATTGTGAAGAGGAAGAAGAACAAGAACAAGAACCATCTCAAGATGAAAACGTATAAGCAATTTCATCTGAAGAGTTGACTCCCACGATATCGTGTAATGCATTGGCTAGAATTATCACTCCTCAAACCCTCAATATCGAAGGATACATCAAAAAGAAAAAGGTAATAGTCCTAATTGATTATGGCAGTACTCACAATTTCATTCACTATAAATTAGCCAAATCTCTCAATTGCTTTGTATATCCAGCACCAGAGTTTCAAGTAATGATTGCAGATAGAGGAACTATCAATTGCTCAGGAAAATGCAATAAGATCAATCATACTATGGGGGAATATGTAATGAATATTCCAATGATTTCTATACCCATGGGTGGTGTTGATGTTGTACTAGAAATCCAATGGTTACAATCATTAGGAACAATGGCTTTTAATTTTCAAGAATTTTTCATGAAATTTTCATTGGAAGGAAAAGAAATTGAGTTAAGAGGTATCACAGGGAAACCCGGTAAGGTGATAACCTCTAATGGCATGACAAAATTATTGAAAAAGGGGCATCAAGGCGTTATTGCACAACTATGCTCACTA
>ML777368.1:152104-177698 GCA_009831015.1 Picea engelmannii | reverse complement strand
GTTCAAGCAATGGAAGATCACATCGAGCATCAACAACAAGTTCTCCAAATCTTAAAGGACAACCTGACCATGGCACAAAATCGCATGAAACAACAAGAAGATCAACATCGTAGTGAAAGAAGTTTTGAAGTAGGGGATTGGGTCTTTTTAAGACTGCAACCATACAAACAAATGTCCCTCAAGAAAGCCAAGAAGGATAATAAATTATCACCAAAGTACTATGGCCCTTATAAGGTGTTGCAAAAGATTGGTACTATGGCATACAAATTGTAGTTGCCTGCATCTTCATGAGTACACCCAGTTTTCCATGTTTCATGCTTAAAGAAGGTTATAGGTGACAAGATCCCAGTTCAAACTATATTGCCAGAACTTGACAATGAACAAAAAATCATATTGGATCCTGAGGCCATCACTGACACAAGAATTCGCCAGCTGAGGAATGAAGGTGATTTTTGAAAAGCAAAAATCTTCATTTGCAAATATTAAATCATATTTGGATACCCATTTGAGAGTTGTACACGTGGTCTTGATTGCGAGCGAAGACGTGTGGTTCTTGGTGTTAAAAAAACAGGACCGTGGAGCAATAAAATAAAACAAATGCGGAAACAAAACACAGAAGATACACAATACAATAGAGACACATATTTACGTGGTTCACCCAGTGTGGGCTACGCCCACTAGAGAAATTTCCATGTCCTTCCTTTATTATTATCCATCATATGAAGGGATACAACCTACAACAAACCCATTGTAACTTCCTCTTATTTCTCTCACAGTCTCCTATCTCATAATACAATATTCACCATCAATCATAGCCACAATACATTTCCCTCATAAAATAGGGTTTCTTCTAGGGAAAAAAACCCTAACATAATCTCTATCGTTATATTTGTGACCTTATAATGAACGGTCTAGATTTACAATGAAATTACAATATGCATTTACAAGTAAATTTTTCCTTCGGGGGCTTCGCCCCCAGACCCCCCGGACCCTGCAGAGGGGGTAACCCCCCTCTGCACTCTCCTGCGTGGAAGAGTGTACATACTTCTGGGGTGTAAATACTTCATGGGGTATAAACATGGCTGAAAGTAAAAGACCTCTGAATCAAGAGGATAATCATGCTCCACAACCAACACTTGGGCCCCTTTTTCTCATCTTTGGGTCATTCTAGGCCCAAGTTTGACCAACCTTGAACGAAGGCTATTTGGATGAAGTGGAATTATGGGTTTAAAAATATAAAATAATTGTTTGATACCCATTTGAGAGATATAGTTGGGTTCCTGAGCTCTCACAACATTGAGGCATTCTTTGGCCCATTTTGATCAAATTTGTATCGTTTTAGGGTTGATTATGGTTAACCCCGAATGAAGGTGATTTTTGAAAAGAAAAATTCTTCATTTGCAAATAAGAAATCATATTAGGATACCCATTTGAGAGTTGTACACATGGTCTTGATTGCGAGAGAAGACATGTAGTTCTTGGGCCCCTTTTTCTCAACTTCAGGTCATTCTAGGTCCAAGTTTGACCAGCCTCGAACAACGCCTTTTTGGAAGAAGTGGAATTATGGGTTTAAAAATATAAACTAATTTTTTAATACCCATTTGAGACATATAGGTGGGTTCCCAAGCTCTCACAACGTTGAGGCATTATTTGGCCCATTTCGATCAAATTCGTATCATTTTAGGGTTGATTCTGGTTAAATCAGAATGAAGGTGATTTTTGAAAAGAAAAATTCTTCATTTGCAAATATGAAATCATATTTGTATACCCATTTGAGAGTTGTACATGTGGTCTTGATTGCAAGCGAAGACGTATAGTTCTTGGGCACCTTTTCTTGAACTTCTGGTCATTCTAGGCCCAAGTTTGACCAGCCCCGAATGAAGGCTATTTTGAAGAAGTGGAATTATGCGTTTAAAAATACAAAAAAAAAATTGATACCCATTTGAGAGATGGAAGTGGGTTCCCGAGCGCTCGTAAAGCTGTGGAATTATTTTTCCCATTTCAATCAAATCATTATCGTTTTAAGGTTGATTATGGTTAACCCCGAATGAAGGTGATTTTTCAAAAGAAAAATTCATCACTTGCAAATATGAAATCATATTTGGATACCCATTTGAGAGTTGTACACATGGTCATATTATGAGCGAAGACGTGTAGTTCTTCGGCCCCTTTTTCTCAACTTCAGGTCATTGTAGGCCCAAGTTTGACCATCCCCGAATGAAGGCTATTTAGAAGAAGTGGAATTATGGGTTTAAAAATATAAAATAATTTTTTTACACCCATTTGAGAGATGCAACTGGGTTCCCGAGTGCTCATAACATTGAGGCATTCTTTGGCCCATTTCGATCAAATTTGTATCGTTTTAGTGTTGATTATGGTTAACCCCGAATGAAGGTGATTTTTGAAAAGAAAAATTCTTCATTTGCAAATATGAAATCATATTTGGATACCCATTTTAGAGTTGTACATGTGGTCTTGATTGCGAGTGAGGATGTGTAATTATGGGTTTAAAAAATGGAATGATTGCGAGCAATTGAAGGCTATTTGGAAGAAGTGGAATTATGGGTTTAAAAATACAAAATAATTTTTTGATGTCCATTTGAGAGATACAAGTGGGTTCTCGAGTGCTCGTAACGTTGAGGCATTCTTTTGCCCATTTCGATCAAATTCGTATCGTTTTAGGGTTGATTCTCATTAACCCCAAATGAAGGTGATTTTTGAAAGGAAAAATTCTTCATTTGCAAATATGAAATCATATTTGGATACCCATTTGAGATTTTTATACATGGCCCTAATTGAGAGCGAAGACGTGTAGTTCTTGGGCCCCTTTTTCTCAACTTCGGGTCATTCTAAGCCCTAGTTTTACCAAACCCGAATGAAGGTTATTTAGAAAAAGTGGAATTATGGGTTTAAAAATATAAAATAATTTGTTGATACCCATTTGAGAGATGCAAGTGGGTTCCTGAGCACTCGTAACGTTGAGGCATTCTTTGGCCCATTTCGTTCAAATTCGCATCATTTTAGGGTTGATTCTTGTTAACCCCGAATGAAGGTGAATTTTGAAAAGACAAATTATTCATTTCCAAAGATGAAATCATATTTGGATACCCATTTGAGAGTTGTACGCGTGGTCCCGATTGCGAGAGAGGACGTGTAGTTATTGGGCCCCTTTTTCTCTACTTCCGGTCATTGTTGGCCCAAGTTTGACCAGCCTCGAATGAAGGCTAATTGGAAGAGGTTTAAAAATATAAAATAATTTTTTGATACCCATTTGAGAGATATAGCTGGGTTCCCGAGCTCTTGCAACGTTGAGGCAATCTTTAGCCCATTTCGATCAAATTTTTATCATCTTAGGGTTGATTCTGGTTAACCCCGAATGAAGGTGATTTTTGAAAAGAAAAATTCTTCATTTGCAAATATGAAATCATATTTGGATACCCATTTGAGAGTTGTACGCGTGGTCTTGATTGCGAGCGAGGATGTGTAGTTCTTGGGCCCCTTTTTCTCAACTTCGAGTCATCTAGGCCCAGGTTTGACCAGCCCCGAATGAAGGCTATTTGGAAAAAGTTGAATTATGGGTTTAAAAATACAAAATAATTTTTTGATACCCATTTGAGAGATGCAAGTGGGTTCCTGAGCACTCGTAACGTTGAGGCATTCTTTTTCCCATTTCGATCAAATTCGTATCGTTTTAGTGTTGATTATGGTTAACCCCGAATGAAGGTGATTTTTGAAAAGAAAAATTATTCATATGCAAATATGAAATCATATTTGGATACTCATTTGAGAGTTGTACACGTAGTCCTAATTGCAAGCGAAGACATGTAGTTCGTGGGCCCCTTTTTCTCAACTTCGGGTCATTTTAGGCCCAAGTTTGACCAAAACCCTAAATGAAAGTTATTTAGAAGAAGTGGAATTATGGGTTTAAAAATATAAAATAATTTTTTGATACCCATTTGAGAGATGCAAGTGGGTTCTCGAGCGCTCGTAACGTTGAGGCATTCTTTGGTCCATTTCGATCAAATTCGTATAATTTTAGGGTTGATTCTGGTTAACTTCGAATGAAGGTGATTTTTGAAAAGAAAAATTCTTCATTTGCAAATATGAAATCATATTTAGATACCCATTTGAGAGTGGTATATGTGGTTCTAATTGTGAGCGAAGACCTGTAGTTCTTGGGCCCCTTTTTCTCAACTTCGGGTCATTCTAGGCCCAAGTTTTACCGGCCCTGAATGAAGGCTATTTAGAAAAAGTGGAATTATGGGTTTAAAAATATAAAATAATTTGTTGATACCTATTTGAGAGATGCAACTAGGTTCCCGAGCGCTTGTAATGTTGAGGCATTCTTTGGCCCATTTCGATCAGAGTCGTATCGTTTTAGGGTTGAATCTGGTTAACCTCGAATGAAGGTGATTTTTGAAAATACAAATTATTCATTTTCAAAGATGAAATCATATTTGGATACCCATTTGAGAGTTGTACGCATGGTCCCAATTGCGGAAGAAGACGTGTAGTTCTTGGGGACCCTTTTTCTCAACTTCGGGTCATTGTAGGCCCACGTTTGACCACCCTCGAACAAAGGCTATTTGGAAGAGGTTTAAAAATATAAAAAAAAAATTGATACCCATTTGAGAGATATAGGTGGGTTCCCAAGCTCTCACAACGTTCAGGCATTCTTTATTCCATTTCGATCACTTTTGTATCGTTTTAGGGTTGGTTTTGGTTAACCCAAATGAAGGTGATTTTGGAAAAGAAAAATTCTTCATTTGCAAATATGAAATCATATTTGGATACTCATTTGAGATTTGTACACGTGGTCTTGATTGTGAGCGAATACATGTTGTTCTTGGGTCCCTTTTTCTCAACTTTAGGTCATTCTAGGCCCAAGTTTGACCAACCTCGAATGAAGGCTATTGGAAGAAGTGGAATTATGGGTTTAAAAATACAAAATAATTTTTTGATACCCATTTGAGAGATGCAAGTGGGTTCCCGAGCACTCGTAATGTTAATTCATTCTTTTGCCCATTTCGATCAAATTCGTATCGTTTTGGGGTTGATTTTGGTTAACCCCGAATGAAGGTGATTTGTGAAAACCAAAATTCTTCATTTATAAATATGAAATCATATTTAGATACCCAATTTAGAGTTGTACATGTGGTCCTAATTATGAGAGAAGACATGTAGTTCTTGGGCCCCTTTTTCTCAACTTCGAGTCATTTTAGGACCAAGTTTGACCAACCCCGAATGAAGGCTATTTAGAAGAAGCAGAATTATGGGTTTAAAAATATAAAATAATTTTTTGATACCCATTTGAGAGATGCAAGTGATTTCCTGAGCGCTCGTAATGTTGAGGCATTATTTGGCCCATTTCGATCAAATTCATATAGTTTTAGGGTTGATTATTGTTAACCCCGAATGAAGGTGATTTTTGAAAATCAAAATTCTTCATTTGCAAATATGAAATCATATTTGGAAACCCATTTGAGAGTTGTACACGTGGTCTTGATTGTGAGTGAAGACGTGTAGTTCTTGGGCCCTTTTTTCTCAATTTTGGGTCATTTTAGGCCCAAGTTTGACCAACCCAAAATCAAGGCTATTTGGAAGAAGTGGAATTATGGGTTTAAAAATACAAAATAATTTTTTGATACCCATTTGAGAGATGCAAGCGGGTTCCTGAGTGCTTGTAACGTTGAGGAATTATTTTTCAAATTTCGATCAAATTCACATCATTTTAGGGTCGATTATGGTTAACCTCGAATCAAGGTAATTTTGGAAAAGCAAAATTATTCATTTGCAAATATGAAATCATATTTGGATACCCATTTAAGAGCGAAGATGTGTAGTTTTTGGGCCCCTTTTTCTCAACTTTGGGTCATTCTAGGCCCAAGTTTGACCAACCTTAAATTAAGGTTATTTGGAAAATGTGGAATTATGGGTTTAAAAATATAAAATAATTTGTTGATACCCATTCGAGAGATTCAAGTGGGTTCCTGACTGCTCGTAACGTTGAGGCATTCTTTGGCCCATTCCGATCAAATTCGTAACGTTTTAGGGTTGATTCTGGTTAACCCCGAATGAAGGTGATTTTTGAAAATACAAATTCTTCATTTCCAAAAATGAATTCATATTTGGATACCCATTTGAGAGTTTTACGCATCGTCCGGATTGCGGGAGAAGACGTGTAGTTCTTGGGACCCTTTTTCTCAACTTCACGTCATTGTAGGCCCAAGTTTGACTAGCCTCGAACGAAGGCTATTTGGAAGAGATTTAAAAATATAAAATAAATTTTTGATACCCATTTGAGAGATATTGGTGGGTTCAAAATCTCTCGCAATGTTTAGACATTAATTTGCCAATTTCGATCAAATTTGTATCATTTTAGGGTATATTTTGGTTAACCTCGAATGAAGGTGATTTTTGAAAAGAAAAATTATTCATTTGCAAATATGAAATCATATTTGGATACCCATTTGAGAGTTATACACATGGTCTTGATTGCGAGCGAAGACCTGTAGTTCTTGGGCCCCTTTTCCCAACTTCGGGTCATTCTAGGCCCAAGTTTGCCTAGCCCCGAATGAAGGCTATTTGGAAGAAGTGGAATTATTGGTTTAAAAATAAAAATTAATTTTTTGATACCCATTTGAGAGATGCAAGTGGGTTCTCGAGCGCTCGTGACATTTAGGCATTCATTTTCCCATTTCGATCAAATTTGTGTCATTTTAGGGTTGATTCTAGTTAACCCCGAATGAAGGTGATTTTTGAAAAGAAAAATTCTTCATTTAAAAATTTGAAATCATATTTGGATGCCCATTTGAGAGTTGTACAAGTGGTCCTAATTGCGAGTGAATACGTGTAGTTCTTGGGCCCCTTTTTCTCAACTTTGGGTCATTCAAGGCCCAACTTTGACCAACCTTGAATCAAGGCTATTTGGAAGAACTGGAATTATGGGTTTAAAAATTCAAAATATTTTTTTGATAGCCATTTGAGAGATGCAAGTGGGTTCCCGAGCGCTCGTAACAATGAGCCATTCTTTTTCCCATTTCGATCAAATTCGTATGGTTTTAGGGTTGATTCAGGTTAACACCGAATGAAGGTGATTTTTGAAAACACAAATTCGTCATTTCCAAAGATGAAATCATATTTGGATACCCATTTGAGAGTTGTACACGTGGTCTCGATTGCGGGAGAAGAAGTGTAGTTCTTGGGCCCCTTTTTTTCAACTTCCTGTCATTCTAGGTCCAGGTTTGACTAGCCTCGAACGAAAGCTATTTGGAAGAATTGGAATCATGTGTTTAAAAATACAAAATAATTTTTTAATACCTATTTGACAGATATAGGTGGGTTTCCGAGCTCTCGCAACATTGAGCCATTCTTTTTCCCATTTCAATCAAATTCGTATCATTTTAGGGTTGATTCTGGTTAACCCTGTATGAAGCTGATTTTTGAAAAGGAAAATTCTTCATTTGCAAATTCGAAATAATATTTGGATACCCATTTGAGATTTGTACACATGATCTTGATTGTGAGTGAAGACATGTAGTTCTTGGGCCCCTTTTTCTCAACTTCACGTCATTCTAGGCCCAAGTTTGACAAACCCTGAATGAAGGCTATTCGGAAGAAGTGGAATTATTGATTTAAAAATACAAAATAATTTTTTGATACCCATTTGAGAGATTCAAGTGGGTTCTTGAGCGATCGTAACATTGAGGCATTCCTTTGCCCATTTAGATCAAATACGTATCGTTTTAGGGTTGATTCTGGTTAACCTCGAATGAAGGTGATTTTTGAAAAGAAAAATTCTTCATTTGCAAATATGAAATCATACTTGGATACCCATTTGAGAGTTTTACGTGTGGTCCTCATTGTGAGAGAAGACGTGTAGTTCTTGTGCCCCTTTTTCTCAACTTCGGGTCATTCTAGGCCCAAGTTTGACTAGCCCTGAATGAAAGCTATTTAGAAGAAGTGGAATTATGGGTTGAAAAATATAAAATAATTTTTTGATACCCATTTGAGAGGTACAAGTGGGTTCACGAGTGCTCGTAATGTTGAGGCATTGTTTGGCGCATTTCGATCAAATTTGTATCGTTTTAGGGTTGATTCTGGTTAACCCTGAATGAAGGTGATTTTTGAAAAGAAAAATTCTTCATTTGAAAATATGAAATAATATTTGGATACCCATTTGAGAGTTGTACATGTGGTCCTAATTACGAGCGAAGACATGTAGTCCTTGGGCCCCTTTTTCTCAACTTCGGGTCATTTAAGGCCAAAGTTTGACCAGCCCCGAATGAAGGCTATTTATAATAAGTGGAATTATGGGTTTAAAAATATTAAATAATTTTTTGAAACCCATTTGACAGATGCAAGTGGGTTCCCAAGTGCTCGTAACGTTGAGGCATTCTTTGGCCCATTTCGATCAAATTCGTATCGTTTTAGGGTTGATCATGGTTAACCCCGAATGAAGGTGATCTTTGAAAAGAAAAATTATTCATTTGCAAATATGAAATCATATTTGGATACCCATTTTAGATTTGTACACGTTGTCTTGATTACGAGCGAAGACATGTAGTTCTTGGGCCCCTTTTTCTCAACTTCGGTTCAATTTAGGCCCAAGTTTGACTAGCCCCAAATAAAGGCTATTTAGAAGAAGTGGAATTATGGTATTAAAAATATAAAATAAGTTTTTGATACCCATTTGAGAGATATAGGTGGGTTCGCGAGCACTCGTAGCGTTGAGGCATTCTTTGGCCCATTTTGATCAAATTCCTATCATTTTAGGGTTGATTCTGGTCAACCCCGAACGAATGTGATTTTTGAAAAGCAATATTCATCATTTGCAAATATGAAATAATATTTGGATACCTGTTTGAGACTTGTACACATGGTCCTAATTGTGAGCGAAGACGTGTAGTGCTTGGGGCCCTTTTTCTCAACTTCAAGTCATTTTAGGCCCAAGTTTGACCAGCCCTGAATGAAGGCTATTTAGAAGAATTGGAATTATGGGTTTAAAAATATAAAATAATATTTTGATACCCATTTGACAGATGCAAGTGGGTTCCCGAGCACTCGTAACGTTGAGGTGTTCTTTGGCCCATTTCAATCAAATTCGTATCGTTTTAGGGTTGATTCTGGTAACCCCGAATGAAGGTGATTTTTGAAAAAAAAAATTCTTCATTTGCAAATATGAAATCATATTTGGATACCCATTTGAGGGTTGTACATGTGGTCTTGATTGTGAGCGAAGACGTGTAGTTCTTGGGCCCCCTTTTCTCAACTCCGGGTCATTCTAGGCCCAAGTTTGACCAGCCCTGAATGAAGGCTATTTGGAAGAAGTGGAATTATGGGTTTAAAAATACAAAATAAGTTTTTGATACCCATTTGAGAGATCCAAGTGGGTTCTTGAGCACTCGTAACGTTGAGGCATTCTTTTTCCCATTTCGATCAAATTTGTATCGGTTTAGGGTCGATTATGGTTAACTCTGAATGAAGGTGATATTTTAAAAGCACAATTCTTCATTTGCAAATATGAAATCATATTTGGATACCCATTTGAGATTTGTACATGTGGTCCTAATTATGAGCGAAGACGTGTAGTTCTTGGGCCCCTTCTTCTCAACTTCGGGTTATTTTAGGCCCAAGTTTGACCAGCCACGAATGAAGGCTATTTAGAAAAAAAGTTATTATGGGTTTAGAATTATAAAATAATTTTTTGATACCCATTTGAGATATGCAAGTGGGTTCTCGAGTGCTCGTAACGTTGAGGCATTCTTTTTCCCGTTTCGATCAAATTCATATCGTTTTAGGGTTGATTCTGGTTAACCCCGAATGACAGTGATTTTTGAAAAGAAAAATTCTTAATTTGCAAATATGAAATCATATTTGGATGCCCATTTGAGAGTTGTACACGTGGCCTTCATCACGAGCAATGACTTGTAGTTCTTGGGCCCCTTTTTTCTAAACTTCGGGTCATTCTAGGGCCAAGTTTGACCAGCCTCGAATGAAGGCTATTTGGAAGAAGTGGAATTATGGCTTTAAAAATATATATAAAAAAATTGATACTCATTTGAGAGATATAGGTGGCTTCCCAAGCTATTGCAACGTTGAGGCACTCTTTGGCCCATTTCGATCAAATTCGTATCGTTTTAGGGTTGATTCTGGTTAACCCTGAATGAAGGTGACTTTTGAAAAGCAAAATTCTTCATTTGAAAATATGAAATCATATTTGGATACCCATTTGAGAGTTGTACACGTGGTCTTGATTGCAAGCGATGATGTGTCGTTCTTGGGCCCCTTTTCTGAACTTCGGGTTATTCTAGGCCCAAGTTTGACCAGCCCCAAATCAAGACTATTAGGAAGAAGTGGAATTATGGGTTTAAAAATAAAAAATAATTTTTTGAGACCCATTTGCGAGATGCAAGTGAGTTCTTGAGTGCTCATATCGTTGAGGCATTCTTTTGCGCATTTCAATCAAATTCTTATCATTTTTGGGTTGATTGTGGTTAACCTTGAACGAATGTGATTTTTGAAAAGAAAAAATCTTCATTTACAAATATGAAATCGTATTTGGATACCCATTTGAGAGTTGTACACATGGTCCTAATTGTGAGCAAAGACGTGTAGTTCTTGGGCACCTTTTTCTCAACTTGGGGTCATTTTAGGCCCAAGTTTCACTAGCCCGGAATAAAGGCTATTTAGAAGAATTGGAATTATGGGTTTAAAAATATAAAATAGTTTTTTGATACCCATTTGAGAGATGCAAGTGGGTTCTCGAACGTTCATAACGTTGAGGCATTATTTGGCCCATTTCGATCAAATTCATATAGTTTTAGGGTTGATTCTTGTTAACCCCAAATGAAGGTGATTTTGAAAAACAAAATTCTTCATTTGCAAATATGAAATCATATTTGGAAACCCATTTGAGAGTTGTACACGTGGTCTTGATTGCGAGCAAAGACGTGTAGTTCTTGGGCCCTTTTTTCTCAATTTTGAGTCATTTTAGGCCCAAGTTTGACCAGCCCAAAATCAAGGTTATTTGGAAGAAGTGGAATTATGGGTTTAAAAATACAAAATAATTTTTTGATACACATTTGAGAGATGCAAGCGGGTTCCCGAGTGCTTGTAACGTTGAGGCATTATTTTTCAAATTTCGATCAAATTCGCATCATTTTAGGGTCGATTATGGTTAACCTCGAATCAAGGTAATTTTGGAAAAGCAAAATTATTCATTTGCAAATATGAAATCATATTTGGATACCCATTTAAGAGCGAAGATGTGTAGTTCTTGGGCCCCTTTTTCTCAACTTTGGGTCATTCTAGGCCCAAGTTTTACCAACCTTGAATTAAGGTTATTTGGAAAACGTGGAATTATGGGTTTAAAAATATAAAATAATTTGTTGATACCCATTCGAGAGATGCAAGTGGGTTCCCGAGCACTCATAACATTGAGGCATTCTTTGTCCCATTCCGATCAAATTCGTATCGTTTTAGGGTTGATTCTGGTTAACCCCGAATGAAGGTGATTTTTGAAAATACAAATTCTCCATTTCCAAAAATGAATTCATATTTGGATACCCATTTGAGAGTTTTACGCATCGTCTTGATTGCGGGAGAAGACGTGTAGCTCTTGGGCCCCTTTTTCTCAACTTTAGGTCATTGTAGGCCCAAGTTTGACTAGCCTCGAACGAAGGCTATTTGGAAGAGATTTAAAAATATAAAATAAATTTTTGATACCCATTTGAGAGATATTGGAGGGTTCTCAAGCTCTCGCAACGTTTAGACATTATTTTGCCAATTTCGATCAAATTCGTATTGTTTTAGGGTATATTCTAGTTAACCCTGATTGAAGGTGATTTTTGAAAAGAAAATTCTTCATTTGCAAATATGAAATCATATTTGGATACCCATTTGAGAGTTATACACATGGTCTTGATTGCGAGCGAAGACCTGTAGTTCTTGGGCCCCTTTTTCTCAACTTCGGGTCATTCTAGGCCCAAGTTTGCCCAACCTCGAATGAAGGCTATTTGGAAGAAGTGGAATTATTGGTTTAAAAATAAAAAATAATTTTTTGATACCCATTTGAGAGATGCAGGTGGGTTCTCAAGCGCTCGTGACATTTAGGCATTATTTTTCCCATTTCGATCAAATTTGTGTCGTTCAGGGTTGATTCTAGTTAACCCCGAATGAAGGTGATTTTTGAAAAGAAAAATTCTTCATTTAAAAATTTGAAATCATATTTGGATACACATTTGAGAGTTGTACACGTGGTCCTAATTGTGAGCAAAGACGTGTAGTTCTTGGGCCCCTTTTTCTCAACTTCGGGTCATTTAAGGCCCAAGTTTGACCAACCTTGAATCAAGGTTATTTGGAAGAAGTGGAATTATGGGTTTAAAAATACAAAATAATTTTTTGATACCCATTTGAGAGATGCAAGTGGGTTCCCGAGCACTCGTAACATTGAGCCATTATTTTTCCCATTTCGATCAAATTCGTATCGTTTTAGGGTTGATTATGGTTTACCCCGAATGAAGGTGATTTTTGAAAACACAAATTCTTCATTTCCAAAGATGAAATCATATTTGGATACCCATTTGAGAGTTGTACACGTGGTCTCGATTGTGGGAGAAGAAGTGTAGTTCTTGGGCCCCTTTTTCTCAACTTCGTGTCATTCTAGGTCCAGGTTTGACCAACCCTGAACGAAGGCTATTTGGAAGAATTGGAATCATGGGTTTAAAAATACAAAATAATTTTTTAATACCTATTTGACAAATATGGGTGGGTTTCCAAGCTCTCACAACATTGACCCATTCTTTGGCCCATTTCGATCAAATTCGTATTGTTTTAGGGTTGATTATGGTTAACCCCGTATGAAGCTAATTTTTGAAAAGGAAAATTATTCATTTGCAAATTTGAAATAATATTTGGATACCCATTTGAGAATTGTACACATGATCTTGATTGCGAGCGAAGACATGTAGTTCTTGGGCCCCTTTTTCTCAACTTTGTGTCATTCTAGGCCCAAGTTTGACAAACCCTGAATGAAGGCTATTCGGAAGAAGTGGAATTATTGATTTAAAAATACAAAATAATTTTTTGATACCCATTTGAGAGATTCAAGTGAGTTATCGAGCGATCGTAACATTGAGGCATTCCTTTGCCCATTTCGATCAAATACGTATCGTTTTAGGGTTGATTCTGGTTAACCTCGAATGAAGGTGATTTTTGAAAAGAAAAATTCTTCATTTGCAAATATGAAATCATACTTGGATACCCGTTTGAGAGTTTTACGTGTGGTCCTCATTGTGAGAGAAGACAAGTAGTTCTTGTGCCCGTTTTCTCAACTTCGAGTCATTATAAGCCCAAGTTTGACCAGCCCCGAATGAAATCTATTTAGAAGAAGTGGAATTATGGGTTGAAAAATATAAAATAATTTTTTGATACCCATTTGAGAGGTGCAAGTGGGTTCACAAGAGCTCGTAACATTGAGGCATTGTTTGGCACATTTCGTTCAAATTCGTATCGTTTTAGGGTTGATTCCGGTTAACCCTGAATGAAGGTGATTTTTGAAAAGAAAAATTCTTCATTTGAAAATATGAAATAACATTTGGATACCCATTTGAGAGTTGTACATGTGGTCCTAATTGCGAGCGAAGACATGTAGTCCTTGGGCCCCTTTTTCTCAACTTTGGGTCATTTTAGGCCAAAGTTTGACCAACCCCGAATGAAGGCTATTTTTAATAAGTGGAATTATGGGTTTAAAAATATTAAATAATTTTTTGAAACCCATTTGACAGATGTAAGTGGGTTCCTGAGTGCTCATAACGTTGAGGCATTGTTTGGCCCATTTCGATCAAATTCGTATCATTTTAGGGTTGATCCTGGTTAACCCCAAATGAAGGTGATTTTTGAAAAGAAAAATTATTCATTTGCAAATATGAAATCATATTTGGATACCCATTTTAGATTTGTACACGTTGTCTTGATTACGAGCGAAGACGTGTAGTTCTTGGGCCCCTTTTTCTCAACTTCGGTTCATTTTAGGCCCAAGTTTGACCAGCCCCAAATAAAGACTATTTAGAAGAAGTGGAATTATGGTATTAAAAATATAAAATAAGTTTTTGATACCCATTTGAGAGATATAGGTGGGTTCTCGAGCACTCGTAGCGTTGAGGCATTCTTTGACCCATTTTGATAAAATTCCTATCGTTTTAGGGTTGATTCTGGTTAACCCCGAACGAATGTGATTTTTGAAAAGAAATATTCATCATTTGAAAATATGAAATAATATTTGGATACTTGTTTGAGACTTGTACACATGGTCCTAATTGTGAGCGAAGACGTGTAGTGCTTGGGGCCCTTTTTCTCAACTTCAGGTCATTTCAGGCCCAAGTTTGACCAGCCCCGAATGAAGGCTATTTAGAAGAAGTGGAATTATGGGTTTAAAAATATAAAGTAATATTTTGATACTCATTTGACAGATGCAAGTGGGTTCCCGAGCGCTCGTAACGTTGAGGTGTTCTTTGGCCCATTTCGATCAAATTCGTATCGTTTTAGGGTTGATTCTGGTAACCCCGAAAGAAGGTGATTTTTGAAAAACAAAATCTTCATTTGCAAATATGAAATCATATTTGGATACCCATTTGAGGGTTGTACACGTGGTCTTGATTGTGAGCGAAGACGTGTATTTCTTGGGCCCCCTTTTCTCAACTTCGGTTCATTCTAGGCCCAAGTTTGACCATCCCTGAATGAAGGCTATTTGGAAGAAGTGGAATTATGGGTTTAAAAATAAAAAATAATTTTTTGATACCCATTTGAGATATGCAAGTGGGTTCCTGAGCACTCGTAACGTTGAGGCATTCTTTTTCCCATTTCGATCAAATTTGTATCGGTTTAGGGTCGATTATGGTTAACTCTGAATGAAGGTGATATTTTAAAAGCACAATTCTTCATTTGCAAATATGAAATCATATTTGGATACCCATTTGAGATTTGTACATGTGGTCCTAATTATGAGCGAAGACGTGTAGTTCTTGGGCCCCTTCTTCTCAACTTCGGGTCATTTTAGGCCCAAGTTTGACCAACCTCGAATGAAGGCTATTTAGAAAAAGTGTTATTATGGGTTTAGAATTATAAAATAATTTTTTGATACCCATTTGAGAGATGCAAGTGGGTTCTCGAGCGCTCATAACGTTGAGGCATTCTTTTTCCCGTTTCCATCAAATTCATATCGTTTTAGGGTTGATTCTGGTTAACCTCGAATGACGGTGATTTTTGAAAAGAAAAATTCTTAATTTGCAAATATGAAATCATATTTGGATACCCATTTGAGAGTTGTACACGTGGTCTTCATCACGAGCAATGACTTGTAGTTCTTGGGCCCCTTTTTTCTAAACTTTGGGTCATTCTAGGGCCAAGTTTGACCAGCCTCGAATGAAGGCTATTTGGAAGAAGTGGAATTATGGCTTTAAAAATATATATAAAATAATTGATACTCATTTGAGAGATATAGGTGGCTTCCTGAGCTATTGCAACGTTGAGGCACTCTTTGGCCCATTTCAATCAAATACGTATCGTTTTAGGGTTGATTCTGGTTAACCCTAAATGAAGGTGAGTTTTGAAAAGCAAAATTCTTCATTTGCAAATATGAAATCATATTTGGATACCCATTTGAGAGTTGTACATGTGGTCTTGATTGCGAGCAATGACATGTCGTTCTTGGGCCCCTTTTCTGAACATCGAGTTATTCTAGGCCCAAGTTTGACCAGCCCCAAATCAAGGCTATTTGGAAGAAGTGGAATTATGGGTTTAAAAATAAAAAATAATTTTTTGAGACCCATTTGCAAGATGCAAGTGGGTTCCTGAGCGCTCATATCGTTGAGGCATTCTTTTGCCCATTTCGATCAAATTCTTATCATTTTTGGGTTGATTGTGGTTAACCTTGAATGAATGTGATTTTTGAAAAGAAAAAATCTTCATTTACAAATATGAAATCGTATTTGGATACCCATTTGAGAGTTGTACACGTGGTACTAATTGTGAGCGAAGACGTGTAGTTCTTGGGCACCTTTTTCTCAACTTCGTGTCACGTTCTAGGCCCAAGTTTGAATGAAGTGGGATTATGGGTTGAAAAGAAAACTGACCCGTTTCCACATATGAAATCATATTTGGATACCCATTTGAGAGGTTTCCACTACAATCTTGATTGCGGGGGAAGACATGTAGTTCTTTGGCCATTTTTTCTCAACTTCAGGTCATGTTCTAGGCCCAATTTTGAACAAAGTGGGATTATGGGTTGAAAAGTAAGTTTCCCCGTTTCCACGTATCAAACCATATTTGGATACCCATTTGGGAGTTGTACACTACAGTCTTGATTGCAGGCAAGGACGTGTAGTTCTTGGGCCGCATTTTGTCAACTTCAGGTCACGTTCTAGGCCCAAGTTTGAACGAAGTGAGATTATGGGTTGAAAAGAAAAGTTCCTTGTTTCCATGAAAACATATTTGGATACACATTTGAGCGTTGTACACTACAGTCTTGATTGCGGGCGAAGACTTGTAGTTCTTGGGCCGTTTTTTCTCAACTTCAGGTCACGTTTTAGGCCCAAGTTTGAATGAAGTGGGATTATGGGTTCAAAACAAAAGTTACACGTTTCCACTTATGAAATGATTTTTGGATACCCATTTGAGAGGTTTCCACTACAATCGTGATTGCGGGCGAAGACGTGCAGTTCTTCGGCTGCTTTTTCTCAACTTCATGTCACGTTCTAGGCCCAAGTTTGAACGAAGTGGGATTATGGGTCGAAAAGCAAGGTTCCCCGTTTCCATGTATGAAACCATATTTGGATACCCTTTTGAGATTTGTACACTACAGTCTTGATTGTGGGCGAAGACGTGTAGTTCTCGGGCTTCTTTTTATCAACTTCGGGTCACGTTCTAGCCCCAAGTTTGAACGAAGTGGGATTAATGGTTGAAAAGAAAAGTTCCTCGTTTCCACGTATGAAACCATATTTGGATACCAATTTGATAGTTGTACACTGCAGTCTTGATTGCGGGCGAAGACGTGTAGTTCTTGGGCCTCTTTTTCTCAACTTCGGCTCACGTTCTAGCCCCAATTTTGAACGAAGTGGGATTATGGGTTGAAAAGAAAACTTCTTTGTTTCCATGTATGAAAACATATTTGGATACCCATTTGAGCGTTGTACACTACAGTCTTGATTGCGGGCGAAGACGTGTAGTTCTTGGGCTGCTTTTTCTCAACTTCGGGTCACGTTCTAGGCCCAAGTTTGAACAAAGTGGGATTATGGGTTGAAAAGCAAAGTTCCCTGTTTCCACGTATGAAACCATATTTCGATACCCATTTGCGAGTTGTACACTATAGTCTTGATTGCGGGCGAAGACGTGTAGTTCTTGGGCCGCTTTTTCTCAACTTCCGGTCACGTTCTAGACCCAAGTTTGAACGAAGTGGGATTATGGGTTGAAAATCAAAGTTCCTCGTTTCCACGTATTAAACCATATTTGGATACCCATTTGAGAGTTGAACACTACAGTCTTGATTGCGGGCCAAGACGCGTAGTTCTTGGGCCGCGTTTTCTCAACTTCGGGTCTCGTTCTAGGCCCAAGTTTGAACGAAGTGGGATTATGGGTTCAATCACAAATTTCTTTGTTTCCATGTATGAAATCATATTTGGATACCCATTTGAGAGTTGTACACTATAGTCTTGATTGCGGGCGAAGAATTGTAGTTCTTGGGCCACGTTTTCTCAACCTCAGGACACGTTTTAGGCCTAAGTTTGAACGAAATGGGATTATGGGTTGAAACACAAAATTCTCCATTTCCACGTATGAAATCATCTTTGGATACCCATTTGAGAGTTGTACACTTCAGTCTTGATTACAGGAAAAGACATGTAGTTCTTGGGTTTTTTTTTCTCAACTTCGGGTCACATTCTAGGCCCAAGTTTAAACGAAGTGGGATTATGGGTTGAAACACAAAGTTCTATGTTTCCACGTATGAAATCATATTTGTTTTTTCTCAACTTCGGTTCACATTGTAGGTCCAAGTTTGATCGAAGTGGGATTATGGGTTGAAAAGAAAAGATCTTTGTTTCTGCGTATGAAATCATATTTGGATACCCGTTTGGGTTTTGTTCAATACAGTCTTGATTGCGGGCGAAGACACGTAGTTCTTAGGCCGCTTTTTCTCAACTTCTAGTCACGTTCTAGGCCCAAGTTTGAATGAAGTGGGATTATGGGTTGAAAAGAAAAGATCTTTGTTTCTACGTATCAAATCATATTTGGATACCCATTTGAGTTGTGTACACTACAGTCTTGATTGTGGGCGAAGACACGTAGTTCTTGGGCCGCATTTTCTCAACATTGGGTCACGTTCTAGACTTAAGTTTGAACGAAGTGGGATTATGGGTTGAAATGCAAAGTTATCTGTTTCCACGTATGGAATCATATTTGGATACCCATTTGAGAGTTGTACACTACAGTCTTGATTATGGGCGAAGTCGTGTAGTTCTTGGGTCGCTTTTTCTCAACTTCGGGTCACTTTCTAGGCCCAAGTTTGAACGAAGTGGGATTATGGGTTGAAACCCAAATTTCTCCGTTTCCATGTATGAAATCATATTTGGATACCCATTTGAGAGTTGTACACTACAGTCTTGATTGCGGGCGAAGACGTTTATTTCTTGGGCCACTTTTTCTCAACTTCGGGTCACGTTCTAGGCCCAAGTTTGAATGAAGTGGGATTTTGGGTTGAAACGCAAAGTTCTTCGTTTTCACATATGAAATCATATTTGGATACCCATTTGCGAGTTGTACACTACAGTCTTGATTGCGAGCAAAGACGTATAGTTCTTGGGAAGCATTTTCTCAACTTTAGGTCACGTTCTAGGAACAAGTTTGAACGAAATGCTATTATGGGTTGAACTGCAAAGTTCTCTGATTCCACGTATGAAATCATATTTGGATACCCATTTGAGAGTTGTACACTACAGTCTTGATTGCGTGTGAGACGGGTAGTTCTTGGGCCGCTTTTTCTCAACTTTGGGTCACGTTCTAGTCCCAAGATTGAACGAAGTGGGATTATGGGTTGAAATGCAAATTTCTCCATTTCTACGTATGAAATCATGTTTGGATTCCCATTTGAGAGTTGTACACTACAATCTTGATTGCGAGCGAAGACGTGTAGTTCTAAGCCCAAGTTTGAACGAAGTGGGATTATGGGTTGAAACACAAAGTTCTATGTTTCCACGTATGAAATCATATTTGTATACCCATTTGAGAGTTGTACACTATAGTCTTGATTGCGGGCAAAGATGTGTAGTTCTTGGGATGCTTTTTCTCAACTTCGGGTCACGTTCTAGGTCCAGGTTTGAACGAACTGGGATCATGGGTTGAAACGCAAAGTACTATGTTTCCACCTATGAAATCATATTTGGATACCCATTTGAGAGTTGTACACTACAGTCTTGATTGCGGGTGAAGAAGCGTAGTTCTTGGGCCGCTTCTTGTCAACTTCGGGTCACGTTCTAGGCCCAAGTTTGAACGAAGTGGTATTGTGGGTTGAAACGCAAAGTTCTTTGTTTCCATGTATGAAATCATATTTGGATACCCATTTTCGAGTTGTACACCACAGTCTTTATTGTGGGGGAAGACGCGTAGTTCTTGGGCCTTTTTTTCTCAACTTCGGGTCACCTTCTAGACCCAAGTTTCAACAAAGTGGGATTATGGGTTGAAAAGCAAAGTTTTATATTTCCACGTATGAAATCATATTTGCATATCCATTTGAGAGCTCTACACTAGACTCTTGATTGTGAACGAAGATGCGTAGTTCTTTGGTCGTTTTTTCTCAACTTCGGGACACGTTCTAGGCCCAAGTTTGAACGAAGTGAGATTATGTTTTGAAAAGCAATTTTTTGTGTTTCCACGTATGAAATCATAATTGGATACTGATTTGAGAGTTGTACACTACTATCTTGATTGCGGGCGAAGATGCATAGTTCTTGCGTTGCTTTTCTGAACTTCGGGTCACGTTCTAGGCCCAAGTTTGAACAAACTGGGATTTTGGGCTGAAAATCAAAGTTCTTTGTTTCCACGTATGAAATCATATTCGGATACCCATTTGAGAGTTTTACACTACAGTCTTGATTGTGGATGAAGACGTGCAGTTCTTGGGCCGTTTTTTCTCAACTTCGGGTAACGTTCTAGGCCCAAGTTTGAACGAAGAGGGATTATGTGTTGAAAGACAAAGTTCTTCGTTTCCACGTATGAAATCATATTTGGATACCCATTTCAGAGTTGTACACTACAGTCTTGATTGCGGGCAAAGACGTGTAACTCTTGGGCCACTTTTTATCAACTTCGGGTCACATTCTAGGCCCAAGTTTGAAGGAAGTGGGATTATGGGTTGAAAGACAAAGTTCTTCGTTTCCACGTATTAAATCATATTTTTATACCCATTTGAGAGTTGCACACTACAGTCTTGATTGTGGGTGAATACGTGTAGTTCTTTGGATGTTTTTTCTCAACTTCGGGTCACGTTCTAGGCCCAAGTTTGAACGAAGTGGGATTATGGGTTGAAACACTAAGTTCACTATTTCCACATTTGAAATCATATTTGGATACCCATTTGAGAGTTGTACACTACAGTGTTGATTGTGGGCGAAGACGTGTATTTCTTGAGATGCTTTTTCTGAACTTTGGGTCACATTCTAGGCCCAAGTTTGAACGAAGTGGGATTAAGGGTTGAAACACAAAGTTCTTTGTTTCCAAGTATTAAATCATATTTGGATACCCATTTGAGAGTTTTACACTACAGTCTTGATTGCGAGCGAAGACATTTAGTTCTTGGGCCACTTTTTCTCAACTTCGGGTCACGTTCTAGGCCCAAGTTTGAATGAAGTGGGATTTTGGGTTGAAACACAAAGTTCTTCGTTTTCACGTATGAAATCATATTTGGACACCCATTTGAGAGTTGCACACTACAGTCTTGATTGCAGACAAAGACGTATAGTTCTTGGGCCGCTTTTTCTCAACTTCATGTCACGTTCTAGGCCCAAGTTTGAATGAAGTTGGATTACAGGTTGAAAACCAAAGTTCTACGTTTCCACGTATGAAATCATATTTGGATACCCATTTGATTGTTGTACACTACAGTCTTGATTGCGGGCGAAGACGCGTAGTTGTTGGGTCACTTTTTCTCAACTTCGGGTCACGTTCTAGGCCCAGGTTTGAAGGAAGTGGGATTATGGGTTGATAACCAAATTTCTTCATTTCCACGTATGAAATCATATTCGGATACCCATTTTAGAGTTCTACACTACAGTCTTGATTGTGGGCGAAGACGTGTAGTTCTTGGGCCGCTTTTCCTCAACTTCAGGTCACGTTCTAGGCCCAAGTTTGAACCAAGTGGGATTACGGGTTGAAAAGGAAAGTTCTACGTTTTCATGTATGAAATCATATTTGGATACCTATTTGAGAGTTGTACACTACAGTCTAGATTGCGAGCGAAGACGCGTAGTTGTTGGGCCGCTTTTTCTCAACTTCGGGTCACTTTCTAGGCCCAAGTTTGAATGAAGTGGGATTATGGGTTGAAAAGAAAAGATCTTTGTTTCTATGTATGAAATCATATTTGGATACCCATTTGTGTTTTGTACATTGCAGTCTTGATTGCGGGCGAAGACACGTAGTTGTTGGGCTACTTTTTCTCAACATTGGGTCATGTTCTAGACCTAAGTTTGAACAAAGTGGGATTATGGGTTGAAACGCAAAGTTCTTTGTTTCCACGTATGAAATCATATTTGGATACCTATTTAAGAGTTGTACACTATAGTCTTGATTGCGGGCGAAGACGTGTAGTTCTTGGGCCGTTTTTTCTCAACTTCGGGTCACTTTCTAGGCCCAAGTTTGAACGAAGTGGGATTATGGGTTGAAACGCAAAGTTCTTCGTTTCCATGTATGAAATCATATTTGGATACCCATTTGAGAGTTTTACACTACAGTCTTGATGGAGGGCGAAGAAGTTTAGTTGTTGGGCCTCTTTTTCTCAACTTCGGGTCACGTTTTAAGCCCAAGTTTGAATGAAGTGGGATTATGGGTTGAAACGCAAAGTTCTTCATTTTTACGTACGAAATCATATTTGGAGACCCATTTGAGAGTTGTACACTACAGCCTTGATTGCAGGTAAAGACATGTAGTTCTTGGGCCACTTTTTCTCAACTTCGGGTCATGTTCTAGGCCCAAGTTTGAACGAAGTGGAATTGTGGGTTGAAACGCAAAGTACTCTCTTTCCACCTATGGAATCATATTTGGATACCCATTTGAGAGTTGTACACTACAGTCTTGATTGCAGGCGAAGACATGTAATTCTTGGGCCGTTTTTTTCTCAACTTCGGGTCATGTTCTAGGCCCAAGTTTAAACGAAGTGGGATTATGGATTGAAACACAAAGTTCTTTGTTTCCACGTATGAAATCATATTTGGATACCCATTTGAGGGTTGTACACTACAATCTTGATTGCGGGTGAAGACGCGTAGTTCTTGGGCTGCTTTTGCTCAACTTTGGGTCACGTTCTAGGCCCAAGTTTGAACGATGTGGGATTATGGGTTGAAAAGAAAAGTTCCCCATTTCCACGTATGAAATCATCTTTGGCTACCCATTTGAGAGTTGTACACCACAGTCTTGGTTGCTATTGAAGACGTGTATTTCTTGGGCCGCTTTTTCTCAACTTTGGGTCACGTTCTAGGTCCAAGTTTGAACGAAGTGGGATTATGGGTTGAAACAAAAAGTTGTTTGTTTCCACGTATGAAATCATATTTGAATACCCATTTGAGAGTTGTACACTACAGTCTTCATTGTGGGCGAAGACGCATAGTTCTTGGGCCGCTTTTTCTCAACTTCAGGTCACGTTCTAGGCCCAAGTTTCAACGAAGCGGGATTATGGTTTGAAACGCCAAGTTCTCTCTTTCCCCGTATGAAATCATATTTGGATACCCATTTGAGAGTTGTACACTACAGTCTTGATTGCGGGTGAAGACGTGTAGTTCTTGGGCCACTTATTCTCAACTTTGGGTCACGTTCTAGGCCCAAGTTTGAACGAAGTGGGATTACGGGTTGATACACAAAGTTCTTTGTTTCCAAATATGAAATCATATTTGGATACCCATTTGAGAGTTCTACACTACAATCTTGATTGTGAGTGGATACGTATAGTTCTTGGGCCACATTTTCTCAACTTTCAGTCACGTTCTAGGACCAAGTTTGAACTAAGTGGGATTATGTGTTGAAACACAAAGTTCTTTGTTTCCAAGTATGAAATCATATTTGGATACCCACTTGAGAGTTGTACACTACAATATTGATTATGGGCAAAGACGTGTAGTTCTTGGGCCGTTTTGTCTCAACTTCGGTTCACGTTTTAGGCCCAAGTTTGAACGATGTGGTATTATGGGTTGAAACACAAAGTTCTTCATTTCCACGAATGAAATCATATTTGGATACCCATTTGAGAGTTGTACACTACAGTCTTGATTGTGGGTGAAGACGTGTAGTTCTTTGGTCTATTTTTCTCAACTTCGGGTCACGTTCTAGGCCCAAGTTTGAACAAAGTGGGATTATGGGTTGAAAAGAAAAGTTCCCTGTTTCCACATATGAAACCATATTTGGATACCCATTTGAGAGTTGTACACTATAGTCTTGATTGTGGGCGAAGACATGTAGTTCTTGGACCACTTTTTCTCAACTTAGTGTCATGCTCCAGGCGCAAGTTTGAACGAAGTCGGATTATGGGTTGAAAAGAAAAGTTCTTTGTTTCGACGTATGAAATCAATTTTGGATACCCACTTGAGAGTTGTACACTACAGCCTTGATTGTGGGCGAAGACGTGTAGTTCATGGGCCGCGTTTTCTCAACTTCGGGTCACATTCTAGGCCCAAGTTTGAATGAAGTGGGATTATGGGTTGAAAAGAAAAGTTACACATTTCCACGTATGAAATCATATTTGGATACCCATTTAAGAGTTGTCCACTACAATATTGATTGCGGGCGAAGCCGTGTAGTTCTTGGGCTACTTTTTCTCAACTTCGGGTCACGTTGTAGGCCCAAGTTTGAACGAAATGGGATTATGGGGTGAAATGAAAAGTTCCCTGTTTCCATGTACGAAACCATATTTGGATACCCATTTGAGAGTTGTACACTTCAGTCTTGATTGCGGGTGAAGATGTGTTGTTCTTGGTCCACTTTTTCTCAACTTTGGCTCATGTTCTAGGCCCAAATTTGAATGAAGTGATATTATGGGTTGAAAAGCAAAGTTCATTATTTCCACGTATGGAACCATATTTGGATAAGCATTTGAGAGTTGTAGACTGTAGTCTTCATTGCGGGTGAAGAAGTGTAGTTCTTGGGCCGTTTTTTCCCAACTTTGGGTCATGTTCTAGACCCAAGTTTGAACGAAGTGGGATTATGGGTTGAAAAGCAAAGTTCCACGTTTCCACGTATGAAACCATTTTGGATACCCATTTGAGCGTTGTACACTACAGTCTTGATTGCGGGCGAAGATCTGTATCTCTTGGGCCGTTTTTTCTCAACTTCGGGTAACGTTCTAGGCCCAAGCTTGAATGAAGTGCGATTATGGGTTGAAAAGCAAAGTTCCATGTTTCCACGTATGAAACCATATTTCAATACCCATTTGAGAGTTGTACACTACAGTCTTGATTGCCGACGAAGACATGTAGTTCTTGGGTCGCTTTTTCTCAACTTCAGGTAACGTTCTAGGCCCAAGATTGAACGAAGTGGGATTATGGGTTGAAAAGCAAAGTTCCCCATTTCCACGTATGAAACCATATTTGGATACCCGTTTTAGAGTTCTACACTGCAGCCTTGATTGCAGGTGAAGACGTGTTGTTCTCTTGCTGCTTTTTCTCAACTTCGGATCACGTTCTAAGACCAAGTTTGAACAAAGTTGGATTATGGGTTGAAAAGCAAAGTTCCTCATTTCCACATAGGAAACCATATTTGGATACCCATTTGAGAGTTGTACACAACAGTTTTGATTGCAGGCGAACACGTGTAGTTCTTGGGCCATTTTTTCTCAACTTCAGGTCATGTTCTAGGCCCAAGTTTGAACGAAGTGGGATTATGGGTTGAAAAGCAAAGTTTCTCGTTTCCACGTATGTAACCATATTTGGATACCCGTTTGAGAGTTGTACACTACAATCTTGATTTCTTGCGAAGATGTGTAGTTCATGGGCCACTTTTTCTCAACTTCAGGTCACGTACTAGGCCCAAGTTTGAACGAAGTGGGATTATGGGTTGAAAAGCAAAGTTCCACGTTTCCACATATGAAACCATTTTGGATACCCATTTGAGCGTTGTACACTACAGTCTTGATTGCGGGCGAAGATCTGTATCTCTTGGGCCGCTTTTTCTCAACTTCAGGTAACGTTCTAGGCCCAAGTTTGAATGAAGTGCGATTATGGGTTGAAAAGCAAAGTTCCATGTTTCCACGTATGAAACCATATTTCAATACCCATTTGAGAGTTGTACACTACAGTCTTGATTGCCGACGAAGACATGTAGTTCTTGGGTCGCTTTTTCTCAA
>ML777368.1:73504-136640 GCA_009831015.1 Picea engelmannii | reverse complement strand
TGGGTTGAAAAACAAAGTTCTGTGTTTCCACCTATGAAATCATATATGGATACCCATTTGATAGTTGTACACTACATTCTTGATTGTGGGCAAAGGCATGTAGTTCTTGGGCTGCTTTTTCTCAACTTTGGGTCACGTTCTATGCCCAAGTTTAAACGAAGTGGGATTATGGGTTCAAATGAAAAGTTCTCTATTTCCACGTATGAAATCATATTTGGATACCCATTTGAGAGTTGTACACTACAATGTTGATTGCAGGCGAAGACGTGTAGTTCTTGGGCCGCTTTTTGTCAACTTCGTGTCACATTCTAGAACCAAGTTTGAACGAAGTGGGATTATGAGTTGAAATGCAGAGTTCTCCGTTTCCAAG
This sequence comes from Picea engelmannii, assembly GCA_009831015.1. Taxonomy (NCBI): domain Eukaryota; kingdom Viridiplantae; phylum Streptophyta; class Pinopsida; order Pinales; family Pinaceae; genus Picea; species Picea engelmannii. The sequence continues at coordinate 136,270 of ML777368.1, read as the reverse complement.
TATGAAATCGTATTTGGATACCCATTTAAGAGTTGTACGCTACAGTCTTGATTGTGGGTGAAGACGTGTAGTTCTTGGGCCGCTTTTTCTCAACTTCGGCTCATGTTCTAGGCCCAATTTTGAACAAAGTGGGATTATGGGTTGAAAAGAAAAGTTCTCCATTTCCACGTATGAAACCATATTTGGATACCCATTTGAGAGTTGTGCACTACATTCTTGATTGCGGGTGAAGACGTGTAGTTCTTGGGCCGCTTTTTGTCAACTTCGTGTCACGTTCTAGGCCCAAGTTTGAACGAAGTGGGATTATGGGTTGAAATGAAGAGTTCTCTGTTTCCAAGTATGAAATCGTATTTGGATACCCATTTGAGAGTTGTAGACTACAGTCTTGATTGCGGGCGAAGACGTGTAGTTCTTGGACCGTTTTTTCTCAACTTCGGGTCATGTTCTAGGCCCAATTTTGAACGAAGTGGGATTATGTGTTGAAAAGAAAATTTGTCTGTTTCCACGTATGAAATCATATTTGGATACTCAATTGAGGGTTGTACACTACTGTCTTGATTGTGGGCGAAGATGTGTAGTTACTGGGCTGCCTTTTCTCAACTTCGGGTCACGTTCTAGGCCCAAGTTTGAACGAGGTGGGATTATGGGTTGAAAATCAAAGTTCTTCGTTTCCACGTATGAAATCATATTCGGATACCCATTTGAGATTTGTACACTACAGTCTTGATTGCGGGTGAAGAAGCGTAGTTCTAGGGCCATTTTTTCTCAACTCTGGGTCATGTTCTAGGCCCAAGTTTGAACGAAGTGGGATTATGGGTTGAAAAGGAAAGTTCTCCATTTCCATGTATGAAATCATATTTGGATAATAATTTTGAGAGTTGTACACTACAGTCTTGATTGCGGGAGAAGACGCGTAGTTCTTGGGCCGATTTTTCTCAACTTCGGGTCACGTTCTAGGCCCAAGTTTGAACGAAGTAGGATTATGGGTTGAAAACCAAAGCTCTTTGTTTCCACGTATGAAATCATATTTGGATACCCATTTGAGAGTTGTATAATACAGTCTTTATTGTGGGCAAAGACACGTACTTCTAGGGCCGTTTTTTCTCAACTTCAGGTCACGTTCTAGGCCCAAGTTTGAACGAAGTGGGATTATGGGTTGAAACCAAAGTTCTATGTTTCCACGTATGAAATCATATTTGGATACCCATTTGAGATTTGTACACTATAGTCTTGATTGCAGGCGAAGAAACGTAGTTCTTGGGTTGCTTTTTCTCAACTTCGGGTCACGTTCTAGGCCCAAGTTTGAACGAAGTGGGATTATGGGTTGAAAAGAAAAGATCTTTGTTTCTATGTATGAAATCATATTCAGATACCCATTTGATAGTTGTACACTACAGTCTTGATTGCGGGTGAAGAAGCGTAGTTCTAGGGCCATTTTTTCTCAACTTCGGGTCACGTTCTAGGCCCAAGTTTTAACAAAGTGGGATTATGGGTTGAAAAGGAAAGTTCTCCATTTCCACGTATGAAATCATATTTGGATAAACATTTGAGAGTTGCACACTACAGTATTGATTGTAGGAGAAGACACGTAGTTCTTGGGCCGATTTTTCTCAACTTTGGGTCATTTTCTAGGCCCAAGTTTGAACGAAGTGGGATTATGGGTTGAAACCCAAATTTCTCCATTTCCACGTATGAAATGATATTTGGATACCCATTTGAGAGTTGTACACTACATTCTTGATTGCAGGCGAAGACGTTTATTTCTTGGGCCACTTTTTCTCAAATTTGGGTCACGTTCTAGGCCCAAGTTTGAATGAAGTGGTATTTTGGGTTGAAACGCAAAGTTCTTCGTTTTCACATATCAAATCATATTTGGATACCTGTTTGAAAGTTGTACACTACAGTCTTGATTGCGGGCATAGACATATAGTTCTTGGGAAGTTTTTTCTCAACTTCAGGTCATGACGTTCTAGGCCCAAGTTTGAACGAAGTGCTATTATGGGTTGAACTGCAAAGTTCTCTGATTCCACGTATGAAATCATATTTGGATACCCATTTGAGAGTTGTACACTACAGTCTTGATTGCGTGTGAAGACGGGTAGTTCTTGGGCTGATTTTTCTCATCTTCGGGTCACGTTCTAGTCCCAAGATTGAACAAAGTGGGATTATGGGTTGAAATGCAAATTTCTCCATTTCCAGGTATGAAATCATATTTGGATTCCCATTTGAGAGTTGTTCACTACAGTCTTGATTGCGGGCGAAGACGTGTAGTTCTAGGCCCAAGTTTGAACGAAGTGGGATTATGGGTTGAAACAAAAAGTTATATGTTTCCACGTATGAAATCATATTTGGATACCCATTTGAGAGTTGTACACTATAGTCTTGATTGCGGGCAAAGATGTGTAGCTCTTGGGATGTTTTTTCTCAACTTTTGGTCACGTTCTAGGCCCAGGTTTGAAAGAAGTGGGATTATGGGTTGAAACGCAAAGTACTCTGTTTCCACCTATGAAATCATATTTGGATACCCATTTGAGATTTGTACACTACAGTCTTGATTGCGAGCGAAGACTTGTAATTCTTTGGTCGCTTTTTCTCAACTTCGGATCACGTTCTAGGCCCATGTTTGAACGAAGTGGGATTATGGGTTGAAATGAAAAGTTATTTGTTTTAACGTATGAAATCATCTTTGGATACCCATTTGAGAGTTGTACACTACAGTCTTGATTGTAGGTGAAGACGTGTAGTTCTTGGGCGGCTTTTTCTCAACTTCGGGTCACGTTCTAGGTCCATGTTTGAACGAAGTGGGATTATGGATTGAAACGCAAAGTTATTTGTTTCCACATATGAAATCATATTTGGATACCCATTTGAGAGTTGTACACTACAGTCTTGATTGGTGGTGTAGTTCTTGGGCCACTTTTTCTCAATTTCGTGTCACGTTCTAGGCCCAAGTTTGAACAAAGTGAGATTATGGGTTGAAAGACAAATTTCTTTGTTTCCACGTATGAAATTATTTTTGGATACCCATTTGAGAGTTGTACACTATAGTCTTGATTGCGGGCAAAGATGTGTAGTTCTTGGGATGCTTTTTCTCAACTTCGGGTCACGTTCTAGGCCCAGGTTTGAACGAAGAGGAATTATGGGTTGAAACGCAAAGTACTCTGTTTCCACCTATGAAATCATATTTGGATACCCGTTTGAGAGTTTTACACTATAGTCTTGATTGCGAGCGGAGACTTGTAATTCTTGGGCCGCTTTTTCTCAACTTCAGATCACATTCTAGGCCCATGTTTGAACGAAGTGGGATTTTGGGTTGAAACAAAAAGTTCTATGTTTTAACGTATGAAATCATCTTTGGATATCCATTTGAGAGTTGTACACTACAGTCTTGATTGTGGGTGAAGACGTGTAGTTCTTCGGCGACATTTTCTCAACTTCAGGTCACATTCTAGGCCCGTGTTTGAACGAAGTGGGATTATGGGTTGAAACACAAATTTCTTTGTTTCCACGTATGAAATCATATTTGGATACCCATTTGAGAGGTGTACACTACGGTCTTGATCGCGGGCGAAGACGTGTAGTTCTTGGGCCGCTTTTCCTCAACTTCAGGTCACGTTCTAGGCCCAAGTTTGAACAAAGTGGTATTGTGGGTTGAAACGCAAAGTTCTTTGTTTCCATGTATAAAATCATATTTGGATACCCATTTGCGAGTTGTACACCACAGTCTTGATTGTGGGGGAAGACACGTAGTTCTTGGGCCTTTTTTTCTCAATTTCAGGTCACCTTCTAGACCCAAGTTTCAACAAAGTGGGATTATGGGTTGAAAAGAAAAGTTTTATGTTTCCATGTATGAAATCATATTTGCATATCCATTTGACAGCTCTACACTAGACTCTTGACTACGAGTGAAGATACATAGTTCTTTGGTCGTTTTTTCTCAACTTCGGGTCACGTTCTAGGCCCAAGTTTGAACGAAGTGAGATTATGTTTTGAAAAGCAAATTTTTGTGTTTCCACGTATGAAATCATATTTGGATACTGATTTGAGAGTTATACACTACTATCTTGATTGCGGGCAAAGACGCGTAGTTCTTGGGCCGCTTTTCTGAACTTTGGGTCACGTTCTAGGCCCAAGTTTGAACAAACTGGGATTTTGGGCTGAAAATCAAAGTTCTTTGTTTCCACATATGAAATCATATTTGGATACCCATTTGAGAGTTGTACACTACAGTCTTGATTGCGGGCAAAGACGTGTAGTTATTGGGCCACTTTTTATCAACTTCGGGTCACATTCTAGGCGCAAGTTTGAAGGAAGTGGGATTATGGGTTGAAACACAAAGTTCTTTGTTTCCACATATTAAATCATATTTTGATACCCATTTGAGAGTTGTACATTACAGTCTTGATTGTGGGTGAAGATGTGTAGTTCTTTGGCCTCTTTTTCTCAACTTCGGGTCACATTCTAGGCCCAAGTTTGAACGAAGTGGGATTATGGGTTGAAGCACAAAGTTCACTATTTCCACGTATGAAATCATATTTGGATACCCATTTGAGAGTTGTACACTACAGTGTTGATTGTGGGCGAAGACGTGTATTTCTTGAGACGTTTTTTCTGAACTTTGGGTCACATTCTAGGCCCAAGTTTGAACAAAGTGGGATTAAGGGTTGAAACACAAAGTTCTCTATTTCCAAGTATTAAATCATATTTGGATACCCATTTGAGAGTTTTACACTACAATCTTGATTGCGGGCAAAGACATTTAGTTCTTGGGCCATTTTTTCTCAACTTCGGGTCACGTTCTAGGCCTAAGTTTGAATGAAGTGGGATTTTGGGTTGAAACACAAAGTTCTTCGTTTTCACGTATGAAATCATATTTGGATACCCATTTGAGAGTTTCACACTACAGTCTTGATTGCAGACAAAGGTGTATAGTTCTTGGGCCGCTTTTTGTCAACTTCAAGTCACGTTCTAGGCCCAAGTTTGAACAAAGTCGGATTATGGGTTGAAAACCAAAGTTCTACGTTTCCACGTATGAAATCATATTTGGATACCCATTTGAGAGTTGTACACTACAGTCTTGATTGCGGGCGAAGACGCGTAGTTGTTCGGTCGCTTTTTCTCAACTTCGGGTAACGTTCTAGGCCCAGGTTTGAAGGAAGTGGGATTATGGGTTGATAACCAAATTTCTTCATTTCCACGTATCAAATCATATTTGGATACCCATTTTAGAGTTCTACACTACAGTCTTGATTGCGGGCGAAGACGTGTAGTTCTTGGGCCGCTTTTCGTCAACATCGGGTCACGTTCTAGGCCCAAGATTGAACGAAATGGGATTATGGGTTGAAAAGCAAAGTTCCCCGTTTCGACGTATCAAAACCATATTTGGATACCTATTTTAGAGTTGTACACTACAGTCTTGATTGCAGGTGAAGACGTGTTGTTCTCTTGCTGCTTTTTCTCAACTTCGGGTCACGTTCTAGGCCCAAGTTTGAACGAAGTTGGATTATGGGTTGAAAATCAAAGTTCCTCATTTCCATGTATGAAACCATATTTGGATGCCCATTTGAGAGTTGTACACAACAGTTTTGATTGCGGGCAAAGACGTGTAGTTCTTGGGCCGTTTTTTCTCAACTTCGGGTCACGTTCTAGGCCCAAATTTGAACGAAGTGGGATTATGGGTTGAAAAGCAAAGTTTCACGTTTCCATGTATGAAACCATATTTGGATACCCGTTTGAGAGTTATACACTATAGTCTTGATTTCTTGCGAAGATGTGTAGTTCATGGGCCACTTTTTCTCAACTTCGGGTCACGTACTAGGCCCAAGTTTGAACGAAGTGGAATTATGGGTTGAAAAGCAAAGTTCCTCGTTTCCACATATGGAACGATATTTGGATAAGCATTTGAGAGTTGTAGACTGTAGTCTTCATTGCGGGCGAAGAAGAGTAGTTCTTGGGCCATTTTTTCCCAACTTTGGGTCATGTTCTAGACCCAAGTTTGAACGAAGTGGGATTATGGGTTGAAAAGCAAAGCTCCCCGTTTCCACGTATGAAACCATTTTGGATACCCATTTGAGCGTTGTACACTAAAGTCTTGATTGTGGGCGAAGACCTGTATCTCTTGGGCCACTTTTTCTCAACTTCGGTTAACGTTCTAGGCCCAAGTTTGAATGAAGTGCGATTATGGGTTGAAAAGCAAAGTACTATGTTTCCACCTATGAAATCATATTTGGATACCCATTTGAGAGTTGTACACTACAGTCTTGATTGTGGGCGAAGACCTATAATTCTTGGGCCGCTTTTTCTCAACTTCGGGTCACGTTCTAGGCCCAGGTTTGAACGAACTGGGATTATGGGTTGAAATGCAAATTCTATGTTTCCACGTATGAAATCATATTTGGATACCAATTTGAGAGTTGTACACTACAGTCTTGATTGCGAGCAAAGACGTGTAGTTCTTGGGCCACTTTTTCTCAATTTCGTGTCACGTTCTAGGCCCAAGTTTCAACGAAGTGGGATTATGGGTTCAAACACAATGTTCTTTGTTTCCACGTATGAAATCATATTTGGATACCCATATGAGAGTTGTACACCACAGTCTATATTGCAGGTGAAGATGTGTAGTTCTTGGGCCGCTTTTACTCAACTTTGGGTCACACTCTCGGCCCAAGTTTGAATGAAGTGGGATTATGGGTTCAAAAGCAAAGTTCTCCATTTGCACGTATGAAATCATATTTAGATACCCATTTGAGAGTTGTATACCCAAGCCTTGATTGTGGGTGAAGACGTGTAGTTCTTGGGCCATTTTTTCTCAACTTCGGGTCACGTTCTAGGCCCAAGTTTGAGCGAAGTGGGATTATAAGTTGAAACACAAAGTTGTTTGTTTCCACGTATGAAATCATATTTGGATACCCATTTGAGAGTTGTACATTACAGTCTTGATTGTGGGTGAAGACGCATAGTTCTTACATCGCTTTTTCTCAACTTCGGGTCTCGTTCTAGGCCCAAGTTTGAATGATGTGGGATTATGAGTTGAAACTTCAAGTTCTCTGTTTCTCCATATGAAATCATATTTGGATACCCATTAGAGAGTTGTACACTATAGTCTTGATTGCGGGCCAAGACGCGTAGTTCTTGGGCAGCTTTTTCTCAACTTCGGGTCCCCTTCTAGGCCCAAGTTTGAACGAAGTGGGATTATGGGTTGAATCGCAAATTTCTGTGTTTCCATGTATGAAATCATATTTGGATACCCATTTGAGAGTTGTAGACTACAGTCTTGATTGTGGGCGAAGAAGTGTAGTTCTTGGGCCACATTTTCTCAACCTCGGGTCACGTTCTAGGCCCAAGTTTGAACGGAGTGGGATTATGGGTTGAAACGCAAAGTTCTTTGTTTCCATGTATGAAATCATATTTGGATACTCATTTGAGAGTTGTACACTACAGTCTTGATTGTGAGCGAAGACGTGTAGTTCTTGGGCCACCTTTTCTCAACTTACGGTCACGTTCTATGACCAAGTTTGAACGATGTGGGATTATGGGTTGAAATGCAAAGTTCTTTGTGGGCGAAGACGTGTAGTTCATGGGTCGTTTTTTCTCAACTTTGAGTCACGTTTTAGGCCCAAGTTTGAACGAAGTGGGATTATGGGTTGAAACGCAAAGTTCTTCGTTTCCACGAATGAAATCATATTTGGATACACATTTGACAGTTGTACACTACAGTCTTGATTGTGGGAGAAGACGTGTACTTCCTGGACCATTTTTTCTCAACTTCGGGTGAAGTTCTAGGCCCAAGTTTGAACGAAGTGGGATTATGGGTTGAAAAGCAAAGTTCTCTTTTTCCACATATGAAACCATATTTGGATACCCATTTGCATGTTGTACACTACAGTCTTGATTATGGGCGAAGACGTGTAGTTATTGGGCCGCATTTTCTCAACTTCGGGTCACGTTCTAGGCCAAAGTTTGAACGAAGTGGGATTATGGGTTGAAAAGAAAAGTTCCACGTTTCCATGTGTGAAAACGTATTTGGATACCCATTTGAGCGTTGTACACTACAGTCTTGATTGCGGCCGAAGACGTGTAGTTCTTGGGCCGCTTTTTCTCAACTTCGTGTCACGTTCTAGGCCCAAGTTTGAATGAAGTTGGATTATGGGTTGAAAAGAAAACTTACTCGTTTCCACATATCAAATCATATTTGGATACCCATTTGAGAGGATTCCACTACAATCTTGATTGCGGGGGAAGACGTGTAGTTCTTTGGCCAATTTTTCTCAACTTCAGGTCATGTTCTAGGCCCAATTTTGAACAAAGTGGGATTATGGGTTGAAAAGCAAGTTTCCCCGTTTCCCTGTATCAACCCATATTTGGATACCCATTTGGGAGTTGTACACTACAGTCTTGATTGCAGACGAGGACGTGTAGTTCTTGGGCCGCATTTTCTCAACTTCAGGTCACGTTCTAGGCCCAAGTTTGAACGAAGTGGGATTATGGGTTGAAAAGAAAAGTTCCTTGTTTCCATGTATGAAAACATATTTGGATACCCATTTGAGCATTGTACACTACAGTCTTGATTGCAGTTCTTTGCCCGCTTTTTCTCAACTCCGGGTCATGTTCTAGGCCCAAGTTTGAACGAAGTGGGATTATGGGTTTAAAAGCAAGGTTCCCCGTTTCCACGTATGAAACCATATTTGGATACCCTTTTGAGATTTTTACACTACAATCTTGATTGGGGGCGAAGACGTGTAGTTCTTGGGCCACTTTTTCTCAACATCGAGTCACATTCTAGCCCCAAGTTTGAACGAAGTGGGATTAAGGGTTGAAATGCAAAGTTCCTCGTTTCGACGTATGAAACCATATTTGGATACCAATTTGACAGTTGTACACTGCAGTCTTGATTGCGGGCAAAGAAGTGTAGTTCTTGGGCCTCTTTTTCTCAACTTCGGGTCATGTTCTAACCCCAATTTTGAACGAAGTGGGATTATGGGTTGAAAAACAAACTTCTCTGTTTCCATGTATGAAAACATATTTGGATACCCATTTGAGCGTTGTACACTATAGTCTTGATTGTGGGTGAAGACGAGTAGTTCTTGGGCTACTTTTACTCAACTTCGGGTCACGTTCTAGGCCCAAGTTTGAACGAAGTGGGATTATGGGTTGAAAAGCAAAGTTCCATGTTTCCACGTATGAAACCATATTTCGATACCCATTTGCGAGTTGTACACTACAGTCTTGATTGCGGGCGAAGACGTGTAGTTCTTGGGCCACTTTTTCTCAACTTTGGGTCACGTTCTAGGCCCAAGTTTGAATGAAGTGGGATTATGGGTTGAAAAGTAAGGTTCCCCATTTCCACGTATTAAACCATATTTGGGTACCCATTTGAGAGTTGAACACTACAGTCTTGATTGTGGGCCAAGACGCGTAGTTCTTGGGCCGCTTTTTCTCAACTTCGGGTCCCGTTCTAGGCCCAAGTTTGAACGAAGTGGGATTATGGCTTGAATCGCAAAGTTCTCTATTTCCATGTATGAAATCATATTTGAATACCCATTTGAGAGTTGTAGACTATAGTCTTGATTGCGGGCTAAGAATTGTAGTTTTTGGGCCACGTTTTCTCAACCTCAGGTCACGTTTTAGGCCTAAGTTTGAACGAAATGGGATTATGGGTTGAAACATAAAATTCTCCATTTCCACGTATGAAATCATGTTTGGATACCCATTTGAGAGTTGTACACTTCAGTCTTGATTGTAGGAAAATACATGTAGTTCTTGGGCCGCTTTTTCTCAACTTCGGGTCACATTCTAGGCCCAAGTTTAAACGAAGTGAGATTATGGGTTGAAACGTAAAGTTCTATGTTTCCGCGTATGAAATATTATTTGGATACCCATTTGCGATTTGTACACTACAATCTTGATTGCGAGCGAAGACGTGTAGTTCTTGGGCCACGTTTTCTCAACTTCGGTTCATGTTGTATGTCCAAGTTTGATCGAAGTGGGATTATGGGTTGAAAAGAAAAGATCTTTGTTTCTATGTATGAAATCATATTTGGATACCCATTTGAGTTTTGTACAATACAATCTTGATTGCAGGTGAAGACGCGTAGTTCTTAGGCCATTTTTTCTCAACTTCTGGTCACGTTCTAGGACCAAGTTTGAATGAAGTGGGATTATGGGTTGAAAATAAAAGATCTTTGTTTCTACGTATCAAATCATATTTGGATACCCATTTGAGTTTTGTACACTACAGTCTTGATTGCGGGCGAAGACACGTAGTTCTTGGGCCGTTTTTTCTCAACATTGTGTCACGTTCTAGACCTAAGTTTGAACGAAGTGGGATTATGGGTTCAACCGCAAAGTTATATGTTTCCATGTATGGAATCATATTTGGTTACCCATTTGAGAGTTGTACACTACAGTCTTGATTGTGGGCGAAGTCGTGTAGTTCTTGGGCCGCTTTTTCTCAACTTCGGGTCACTTTCTAGGCCCAAGTTTGAACAAAGTGGGATTATGGGTTGAAACCCAAATTTCTCCGTTTCCACGTATGAAATCATATTTGGATACCCATTTGAGAGTTGTACACTACAGTCTTGATTGCGGGCGAAGACGTTTATTTCTTGGGCCACTTTTTCTCAACTTCCGGTCACGTTCTAGGCCCAAGTATGAATGAAGTGGGATTTTGGGTTGAAACGCAAAGTTCTTCGTTTTCACATATGAAATCATATTTGGATACCCATTTGAGAGTTGTACACTACAGTCTTGATTGCGGGAAAAGACGTATAGTTCTTGGGAAGCATTTTCTCAGCTTCAGGTCACGTTCTAGGCCCAAGTTTGAATGAAGTGTTATAATGGGTTGAACTGCAAAGTTCTCCGATTCCACGTATGAAATCATATTTGGATACCCATTTGAGAGTCGTACACTACAGTCATGATTGCGTGTGAAGACGGGTAGTTCTTGGGCTGCCTTTTCTCAACTTCGGGTCACGTTCTAGTCCCAGGATTGAACGAAGTGGGATTATGGGTTGAAATGCAAATTTCTCCATTTCCACGTATGAAATCATATTTGGATTCCTATTTGAGAGTTGTACACTACAGTCTTGATTGTGAGCGAAGACGTGTAGTTCTAGGCCCAAGTTTGAACGAAGTGGGATTATGGGTTGAAACACAAAGTTCTATGTTTCCACGTATGAAATCATATTTGGATACCCATTTGAGAGTTGTACACTATAGTCTTGATTGCGGGAAAATATGTGTAGTTCTTGGGCTGCTTTTTCTGAACTTCGGGTCACGTTCTAGGCCCAGGTTTGAACGAAGTGGGATTATGGGTTGAAACGCAAAGTTCTTAGTTTTAACGTATGAAATCATCTTTGGATACCCATTTGAGAGTTGTACACTACAGTCTTGATTGTGGGTGAAGACGTGTAGTTCTTGGGCGACTTTTTCTCAACTTCGGGTCATGTTCTAGGCCCATGTTTGAACGAAGTGGGATTATGGGTTGAAACGAAAAGTTCTATGTTTTAACGTATGAAATCATCTTTGGCTACCCATTTGAGAGTTGTACACTACAATCTTGATTGTGGGTGAAGACGTGTAGTTCTTGGGCAACTTTTTCTCAACTTCGGGTCATGTTCTAGGCCCATGTTTGAATGAAGTGGGATTATGGGTTGAAACACAAAGTTCTCCGTTTCCACGTATGAAATCATACTTGGATACCCATTTGAGAGTTGTACACTACAGTCTTGATTGCAGGTGTAGTTCTTGGGCTACTTTTTCTATATTTTGTGTCATGTTCTAGGCCCAAGTTTGAACGAAGTGAGATTATGGGTTGAAACACAAAGTTCTCTGTTTCCACGTATGAAATCATTTTTGGATACCCGTTTGAGAGTTGTACACTACAGTCTTGATTGCGGGCAAAGACCTGTAATTCTTGGTCCGTTTTTTCTCAACTTTGGGTCACGTTCTAGGCGCAAGTTTGAACGAACTAGGATTTTATGTTGAAACGCGAAGTTCTCTATTTCCACTTATGAAATCATCATTGGATACCCATTTGAGAGTTGTACACTACAGGCTTGATTCTGGGCGAAGACGTGTAGTTCTTGGGCTGTTTTTTCTCAACCTCAGGTCACGTTCTAGGCCTAAGTTTGAACGAAGTGGGATTATGGGTTGAAACACAAAGTTCTTTCTTTCCACGTATGAAATCATATTTGGATACCCATTTGAGAGTTGTACACTACAGGCTTGATTGCGGGTGAAGAGGTGTAGTTCTTGTCCGTTTTTCTCAACTTCGGGTCACTTTCTAGCCCCAAGTTTGAATGAAGTGGGATTATTAGTTGAAACGCAAATTTCTTCATTTCCACGTATGAAATCATATTTGGATACCCATTTGAGAGTTGTACAATACAGTCTTGATTGTGGGTGAAGACACGTAGTTCTTGGGCCACTTCTTGTCAACTTCGGGTCACGTTCTAGGCCCAAGTTTCAACGAAGTGGTATTGTGGGTTGAAATGCAAAGTTCTTTGTTTCCATGTATGAAATCATATTTGGATACCCATTTGCGAGTTGTACACCACAGTCTTTATTGTTGGGGAAGACGCGTAGTTCTTGGGCCTTTTTTTCTCAACTTCAGGTCACCTTCTAGACCCAAGTTTCAACAAAGTGGGATTATGGGTTGAAAAACAAAGTTTTATGTTTCCACGTATGAAATCATATTTGCATATCCATTTGAGAGCTCTACACTAGACTCTTGATTGCGAGCGAAGATGCGTAGTTCTTTGGTCGTTTTTTCTCAACTTCGGGTCACGTTCTAGGCCCAAGTTTGAACGAAGTGAGATTATGTTTTAAAAAGAAAATTTTGTTGTTTCCACGTATTAAATCATAATTGGATACTGATTTGAGAGTTGTACACTACTATCTTGATTGCGGGCGAAGACGCGTAGTTCTTGGGCGGCTTTTCTGAACTTTGGGTCACGTTCTAGGCCCAAGTTTGAACAAACTGGGATTTTGGGCTGAAAATCAAAGTTCTTTGTTTCCACGTATGAAATCATATTCGGATACCCATTTGAGAGTTTTGCACTACAATCTTGATTGTGGACGAAGATGTGCAGTTCCTGGGCCGCTTTTTCTCAACTTCGTGTAACGTTCTAGGCCCAAGTTTGAACGAAGTGGGATTATGTGTTGAAAGACAAAGTTCTTCGTTTCCACGTATGAAATCATATTTGGATACCTATTTGAGAGTTGCACACTACAGTCTTGATTGCGGGCAAAGACGTGTACTTCTTGGGCCGCTTTTTATCAACTTCGGGTCACATTCTAGGTCCAAGTTTAAAGGAAGTGGGATTATGGGTTGAAACACAAAGTTCTTCGTTTCCACGTATTAAATCATATTTTGGTACCCATTTGAGAGTTGTACACTACAGTCTTGATTGTGGGTGAAGACGTGTAGTTCTTTGGCCGCTTTTTCTCAACTTCGGGACACGTTCTAGGCCCAAGTTTGAACGAAGTGGGATTATGGATTGAAACGCAAAGCTCACTATTTCCACATATGAAATCATATTTGGATACCCATTTGAGAGTTTTACACTATAGTCTTCATTGCGGGTGAAGACATTTAGTTCTTGGGCCACTTTGCCCCAACTTCGGGTCACGTTTTAGGCCCAAGTTTGAATGAAGTGGGATTTTGGGTTGAAACACAAAGTTCTTCGTTTTCACGTATGAAATCATATTTGGATACCCATTTGAGAGTTGCACACTACAGTCTTGATTGCCGACAAAGACGTATAGTTCTTAGGCCGCTTTTTCTCAACTTCAGGTCACGTTCTAGGCCCAAGTTTGAACGAAGTGGGATTATGGGTTGAAAACCAAAGTTCTACGTTTCCACGTATGAAATCATATTTGGATATCCATTTGAGATTTGTACACTACAGTCTTGATTGCGGGCGAAGATGCGTAGTTGTTGGGTCGCTTTTTCTCAACTTCGGGTCACGTTCTAGTCGCAGGTTTGAAGGAAGTGGGATTATGGGTTGATAACTAATTTTCTTCATTTCCACGTATGAAATCATATTTGGATACCCATTTTAGAGTTCTACACTACAGTCTTGATAGCGGGTGAAGACGTGTAGTTCTTCGGCTGCTTTTCCTCAACTTCGGGTCACGTTCTAGGCCCAAGTTTGAACGAAGTGGGATTATGGGTTGAAAAGGAAAGTTCTATGTTTCCATGTATGAAATCATATTTGGATACCCATTTGATAGTTGTACACTACAGTCTAGATTGCGGGCGAAGACGCATAGTTGTTGGGCCGCTTTTTCTCAACTTCGGGTCACTTTCTAGGCCCAAGTTTGAATGAAGTGGGATTATGGGTTGAAAAGCAAAGATCTTTGTTTCTATGAATGAAATCATATTTGGATACCCATTTGTGTTTTGTACATTGCAGTCTTGATTGTGAGTGAAGACACGTAGTTGTTGGGCTGCTTTTTCTCAACTTTGGGTCACGTTCTAGACCTAAGTTTGAACGAAGTGGGAGTATGGGTTGAAACGCAAAGTTCTTTGTTTCCACGTATGAAATCATATTTGGATACCTATTTAAGAGTTGTACACTATAGTCTTGATTGCGGGCGAAGACGTGTAGTTCTTGGGCCGTTTTTTCTCAACTTCGGGTCACTTTCTAGGCCAAAGTTTGAACGAAGTGGTATTATGGGTTGAAACGCAAAGTTCTCCATTTCCATGTATGAAATCATATTTGGATACCCATTTGAGAGTTTTACACTACAGTCTTGATTGCGGGCGAAGAAGTTTAGTTGTTGGGCTGCTTTTTCTCAACTTTGGGTCACGTTTTAAGCCCAAGTTTGAATGAAGTGGGATTATGGGTTGAAATGAAAAGTTCTTCATTTTTACGTATGAAATCATATTTGGAGACCCATTTGAGAGTACACTACAGTATTGATTGCAGGCAAAGACGTGTAGTTCTTGGGCCACTTTTCTCAACTTCGGGTCATGTTCTAGGCCCAAGTTTGAACGAAGTGGAATTGTGCGTTGAAACACAAAGTACTCTCTTTCCACCTATGGAATCATATTTGGATACCCATTTCAGAGTTGTACACTATAGTCTTGATTGCAGGCGAAGACATGTAATTCTTGGGCCGTTTTTTCTCAACTTCGGGTCACGTTCTAGGCCCAAGTTTGAATAAAGTGGGATTATGGGTTGAAACACAAAGTTCTTTGTTTCCACGTATGAAATCATATTTGGATACTCATTTGAGGGTTGTACACTACAATCTTGATTGCGGGTGAAGACGCGTAGTTCTTGGGCCACTTTTGCTCAACTTCGGGTCACGTTCTAGGCCCAAGTTTGAACGATGTGGGATTATGGGTTGAAAAGCAAAGTTCTCCATTTCCACATATGAAATCATATTTGGATACCCATTTGAGAGTTGTACACCACAGTCTTGGTTGCGATTGAAGACGTGTAGTTCTTGGGCTGCTTTTTCTCAACTTCGGGTCACGTTCTAGGTCCAAGTTTGAACGAAGTGGGATTATGGGTTGAAACAAAAAGTTGTTTTTTTCCACGTATGAAATCATATTTGGATACCCATTTGAGAGTTGTACAATACAGTCTTCATTGCGGGCGAAGACGCATAGTTCTTGGCCCGTTTTTTCTCAACTTTGGGTCACGTTCTAGGCCCAAGTTTGAACGAAGCGGGATTATGGTTTGAAATGCCAAGTTCTCTGTTTCCCTGTATGAAATCATATTTGGATACCCATTTGAGAGTTGTACACTACAGTCTTGATTGTGGGCGAAGACGTGTAGTTCCTTGGCCACTTATTCTCAACTTTGGGTCACGTTCTAGGCCCAAGTTTGAACGAAGTTTGATACGTCTTCTAGGCCTAACTTTGACACGCAAAGTTCTTTGTTTCCACATATGAAATCATATTTGGATACCGATTTGAGAGTTCTACACTACAATCTTGATTGTGAGCGGATACGTCTAGTTCTTGGGCCGCATTTTCTCAACTTTCGGTCACGTTCTAGGACCAAGTTTGAACTAAGTGGGATTATGTGTTGATCCACAAAGTTCTTTGTTTCCAAGTATGAAATCATATTTGGATACCCACTTGAGAGTTATACACTACAATATTGATTATGGGTGAAGACGTGTAGTTCTTGGGCCGTTTTGTCTCAACTTCGGTTCACGTTTTAGGCCAAAGTTTGAACGATGTGGTATTATGGGTTGAAACGCAAAGTTCTTCATTTCCATGAATGAAATCATATTTGGATACCCATTTGAAATTTGTACACTAGAGGCTTGATTGCGGGCGAAGACGTGTAGTTCTTTGGTCTCTTTTTCTCAACTTCGGGTCACGTTCTAGGCCTAAGTTTGAACAAAGTGGGATTATGGGTTGAAAAGAAAAGTTCCATGTTTCCACATATGAAACCATATTTGGATACCCATTTGAGAGTTGTACACTATAGTCTTGATTGCGGGTGAAGACATGTAGTTCTTGGACCACTTTTTCTCAACTTCGGGTCACACTCTAGGCACGAGTTTGAACGAAGTCGGATTATGGGTTGAAAAGCAAATTTCTTTGTTTCCACTTATGAAATCATATTTGGATACCCACTTGAGAGTTGTACTCTACAGCCTTGATTGGGGGCGAAGACGTGTATTTCATGGGCCGCGTTTTCTCAACTTCGGGTCACGTTCTAGGCCCAAGTTTGAATGAAGTGGGATTATGGGTTGAAAAGAAAAGTTACACATTTCCACGTATGAAATCATATTTGGATACCCATTTAAGAGTTGTCCACTACAATATTGATTGCGAGCGAAGCCGTGTAGTTCTTGGGCTTCTTTTACTCAACTTCGGGTCACGTTGTAGGCCCAAGTTTGAACGAAGTGGGATTATGAAACCATATTTGGATACCCATTTGAGAGTTGTAAACTACAGTATTGATTGCGGGTGAAGATGTGTTGTTCTTGGTCTGCTTTTTTTCAACTTTGGCTCATGTTCTAGGCCCAAGTTTGAATGAAGTGATATTATGTGTTGAAAAGAAAAGTTCCTCGTTTCCACATATGGAACCATATTTGGATAAGCATTTGAGAGTTGTAGACTGTAGTCTTCATTGCAGGCAAAGAAGTATAGTTCTTGGGTCGTTTTTTCCCAACTTTGGGTCATGTTCTAGACCTAAGTTTGAACGAAGTCAGATTATGGGTTGAAAAGCAAAGTTCCATGTTTCCACGTATGAAACCATTTTGGATACCCATTTGAGCATTGTACACTATAGTCTTGATTGCGGGCGAAGATCTGTATCTCTTGGGCTGCTTCTTCTCAACTTCGGGTAACGTTCTAGGCCCAAGTTTGAATGAAGTGTGATTATGGGTTGAAAAGCAAAGTTCCATGTTTCCACATATGAAACCATATTTCAATACCCATTTGAGAGTTGTACACTACAGTCTTGATTGTGGGCGAAGAAATGTAGTTCTTGGGTTTCTTTTTCTCAACTTCGGGTAACGTTCTAGGCCCAAGATTGAGCGAAATGGGATTATGGGTTGAAAAGCAAAGTTCCCCGTTTCCACGTATGAAACCATATTTGGATACCCATTTTAGAGTTTTACACTACAGTCTTGATTGCAGGTGAAGACGTGTTGTTCTCTTGCTGCTTTTTCTCAACTTCGGGTCACGTTCTAGGCCCAAGTTTGAACGAAGTTGGATTATGGGTGAAAATCAAAGTTCCTCATTTCCAAGTATGAAACCATATTTGGATGCCCATTTGAGAGTTGTACACAATAGTTTTGATTGCGGGCGAAGACGTGTAGTTCTTGGGTCATTTTTTCTCAACTTCGGGTCACGTTCTAGGCCCAAGTTTGAACGAAGTGGGATTATGGGTTGAAAAATAAAGTTTCTCGTTTCCACGTATGAAACCATATTTGGATACCCGTTTGAGAGTTGTACACTACAGTCTTTATTTCTTGCGAAGATGTGTAGTTCATGGGCCGCTTTTTCTCAACTTCGGGTCACGTACTAGGCCTAGGTTTGAGAGTTGTACAGTACAGTCTTGATTGCGGGCGAAGGCAGGTAGTTCTTGTGACGTATTTTCTTAACTTCGGGTCACATTCTAGGCCCAAGTTTGAACGAAGTGGGATTATGGGTTGAAAAGAAAAGTTCTCTGTTTCCACGTATGAAACCATATTTGGATACCCATTTGAGAGTTGTACACTACAGTCTTGATTGCGGGCGAAAACGCGTATTTCTTGGGCCGCTTTTTCTCAACTTGGGGTCACGTTCTAGGCCCATGTTTGAACGAAGTGGGATTATGGATTGAAAAGAAAAGTTCCTTGTTTCCACGTATGAAACCATTTTGGATACCCATTTGAGCGTTGTACACTATAGTCTTGATTGCAGGAGAAGATCTGTATCTCTTGGGCCACTTTTTCTCAACTTCGCTTAACGTTCCAGGCCCAAGTTTGAATGAAGTGTGATTATGGGTTGAAAAGCAACGTTCCATGTTTCCACGTATGAAACCATATTTCAATACCCATTTGAGAGTTGTACACTACAGTCTTGATTGCGGGTGAAGACATGTAGTTCTTTGGTTGTTTTTTCGCAACTTCGGGTAACGTTCTAGGCCCTAGATTGAACGAAGTGGGATTATGGGTTGAAAAGCAAAGTTCCCCGTTTCCACGTATGAAACCATATTTTGATACCCATTTTAGAGTTGTACACTACAGTCTTGATTGCAGGTGAAGACGTGTTGTTCTCTTGCTTCTTTTTCTCAACTTCAGGTCACGTTCTAGGCCCAAGTTTGAACGAAGTTGGATTATGGGTTGAAAAGCAAAGTTCCTCATTTCCACGTATGAAACCATATTTGGATACCCATTTGAGTGTTTTACAGTACAGTCTTGATTGCGGGCGAAGATGCGTAGTTCTTGGGCTGCTTTTTCTCAAATTTGTGTCACGTTCTAGGCCCATGTTTGAACGAAGTGAGATTATGGGTTGAAACACAATGTTCTTTGTTTCCACATATGAAATCATATTTGGATAGCCATTTGAAAGTTATACCTACAGTATTGATTGCGGGCGAATACGTGTAGTTCTGGAGTCACTTTTTGTCAGCTTTGTTAATTTTTCAGACCCCAACCCAGTTTCAGTCTCGTTGATTTTTCAGCCAATGTTTAATGCCCAAACCCAGTTTTATATCAGCAATTAAATAAACAATAGAAAATATACTTCAGAACTAAAACATGAGGATTCTGAACATCGTTTTCAATGCAGAAATAAAATATCAGCAACATATAAAAACTCAGAAACTTATAGACACAGGAATTTTCGGTCTAACATCGACCCTGGAAAAAACCACAAGGGGAAAACCAGTGAGAGAGGGTTTTTTATTATTTATGGGCTTCTGAGAAATTCTTTTACAACATATTTATCTTCAGAAATTTAAACACAAACTTATCTCAGTCTTCTTGCTTAGCAAAGACCCCTTCAGAACAGTCCGGAAAGGCTTCTCGATTTCTGTCCCAGAAATCCGTACACAGTACGACTGTTCCAGCAATGAATGTTGTACGGACTGTACTCAAATTTCATGCCCAAAATTCTACCAAGACTATACGTAAAACCTAGAAGTATAAATGCCTTGAAAAACGTGCCCAAAATTTTCTGTGCAAAGTTATCTGCTTCCATGTATGAAACCATATTTGGATACCCATTTGAGAGTTGTACACTACAATCTTGATTGAGGGCGAAGACCTGCAGTTATTGGGCCGATTTTTCTCAACATCGGGTCACGTTCTAGGCCCAAGTTTGAACAAAGTGGGATTAAGAGTTGAAGAGAAAAGTTCTCCATGTCCACGTATGAAATCATATTTGGATACCCCTTTGAGAGTTGTATACTACAGTGTTGATTGTGGGCGAAAACGTGTATTTTTTGGGCCGCTTTTTCTCAACTTTGGGTCATGTTCTAGGCCCAAGTTTGAACAAAGTAGGATAATGGGTTGAAAAGAAAAGTTCTATGTTTCCACGTATGAAATCATATTTGGATACCCATTTTAGAGTTGTACTCTAGAGTCTTGGTTGTGGGCAAAGATGCGTAGTTCTTGAGCCGTTTTTTCTCAACTTCGGGTCACATTCTATGCCCAAGTTTGAACAAAGTGGGATTATGGGTTGAAACGTAAAGTTTTATGTTTCCACATACGAAATCATATTTGGATACGCATTTGAGATCTGTACACTACAGTCTTGATTGCGGGTGAAGAGGTCTAGTTCTTGTCCGTTTTTCTCAACTTCGTGTAACGTTCTAGGCCCAAGTTTGAACGAAGTGGGATTATGGGCTGCAACGCAAAGTTCTTCGTTTCCACGTATGAAATCATATTTGGATACCCATTTGAGAGTTGTACACTACAGTGTTGATTGCGGGTGAAGACGAGTAGTTCTTGGGCCGCTTCTTGTCAACTTTGGGTCACGTTCTAGGCCCAAGTTTGAACGAAGTGGGATTGTGGGTTGAAATGCATAGTTCTCTGTTTCCATGTATGAAATCATATTTGGATACCCATTTGTGAGTTGTACACTATAGTCTTGATTGCGGAGGAAGACGCGTAGTTCTTGGGCTGCTTTTTCTCAACTTTGGGACACATTCTAGGCCCAAGTTTTAACGAAGTGGGATTATGGGTTGAAAAACAAAGTTCTATGTTTCCATGTTTGAAGTCATATTTGGATACCCATTTGAGAGTTGTACACTACAGTCTTGATTGCGAGCGAAGACGCGTAGTTCTTGGGTCGCTTTTTCTCAACTTCGGATCATGTTCTAGGCCCAATTTTGAACGAAGTGGGATTATGTGTTGAAAAGAAAATTTACATGTTTCCACGTATGAAATCATATTTGGATACTCAATTGAGAGTTGTACACTACTGTCTTCATTGCGGGCGAAGACGGGTGTTCTTGGGCTGTCTTTTCTCAACTTCGGGTCACGTTCTAGGCCCAAGTTTGAACGAAGTGGGATTATGGGTTGAAAATCAAAGTTCTCCGTTTCCACGTATGAAATCATATTCGGATACCCATTTGAGAGTTGTACACTACAGTCTTGATTGCGGGTGAAGAAGCGTAGTTCTAGGGCCGCTTTTTCTCAACTTCGGGTCACGTTCTAGGCCAAAGTTTGAACGAAGTGGGATTATGGGTTGAAAAGGAAAGTTCTCCATTTCCATGTATGAAATCATATTTGGATAAACATTTAAGAGTTGTACACTACAGTCTTGATTGCGGGAGAAGACGCATTGTTCTTGGGCCGATTTTTCTCAGCTTCGGGTCACGTTCTAGGCCCAAGTTTGAACGAAGTAGGATTATGGGTTGAAAACCAAAGCTCCCTGTTTCCACGTATGAAATCATATTTGGATACACATTTGAGAGTTGTATAATACAATCTTTATTGTGGGCGAAGATGCGTAGTTCTAGGGCCGCTTTTTCTCAACTTCAGGTCACGTTCTAGGCCTAAGTTTGAACGAAGTGGGATTATGGGTTGAAAATCAAAGTTCTATGTTTCAACGTATGAATTCATATTTCAGAGTTGTACACTACAGGCTTGATTGCAGGCGAAGAGGTGTAGTTCTTGTCTGTTTTTCTCAACTTCGGGTCACTTTCTAGGCCCAAGTTTGAACGAAGTGGGAATATGGGTTGAAACGCAAAGTTTTTCGTTTCCACATATAAAATAATATTTGGATACCCATTTGAGAGTTGTACACTAGAATCTTGATTGCGGGTGAAGATGTGTAGTTCTTGGGCTGCTTCTTGTCAACTTCGGGTCACGTTCTAGGCCCAAGTTTGAAGGAAGTGGGATTGTGGGTTGAAACGCAAAATTCTTTGTTTCCACATATGAAATCATATTTGGATACCCATTTGCAAGTGGTACACGACAGTCTTGATTACGGGGGAAGACAGATAGTTCTTGGGCCGCTTTTTCTCAACTTCGGGTCACGGTCTAGGCCCAAGTTTTAACGAAGTGGGATTATGGGTTGAAAAGCAAAGTTTTTTGTTTCCATGTATGAAATCATATTTGGATACCGATTTCAGAGTTCTACACTACAGTCATGATTGCTTTCAAAGACGCGTAGTTCTTGGGCCGCTTTTTCTCAATTTTGGGTCAAGTTCTAGGCCCAAGTTTGAACGAAGTGAGATTATGTGTTGAAAATCAAAGTTCTCCGTTTCTGCGTATGAAATCATATTTGGATACCCATTTGAGACTTGTACACTACAATCTTGATTGCAGGTGAAGATGCGTAGTTCTAGGGTTGTTTGTACTCAACTTCGGGTCACGTTCTAGGCCCAAGTTTGAACGAAGTGGGATTACGGGTTGAAAACGAAAGTTCTTTGTTTCCGCGTATGAAATCATATTTGCATACCCATTTGAGATTTGTACACTACAGTTTTGATTGCGGGCGAAGAAGCGTAATTGTCGGCTCGCTTTTTCGGGTCACGTTCTAGGCCCAAGTTTGAACGAAGTGGGATTATGGGTTGAAAACGAAAGTTCTTTGTTTCCCCATATACAATCGTATTTGGATAACCACTTGAGAGTTGTACACTACAGTTTTGATTGCGGGCGAAGAAGCGTAATTGTTGGTCTTCTTTTTCTAAACTTCGGGTCATGTTCTAGGCCCAAGTTTGAATGAAGTGAGATTATGGGTTGAAAGGCAAAGTTATTTGTTTCCACATATGAAATCATATTTGGATACCCATTTGAGAGTTGTACACTACAGTGTTGATTGTGGGTGAAGACATGTAGTTCTTCGGTCGCTTTTTCTCAAGTTCAGGTCAAATTCTAGGCCCAAGTTTGAAGGAAGTGGGATTATGGGTTGAAACGCAAAGTTCTTCGTTTCCACGTATTAAATCATATTTCCATACCCATTTGAGAGTTGTACACTACAGTCATGACTGCGGGTGAAGACGTGTAGTTCTTTGGCCTCTTTTTCTCAGCTTCGGGTCACGTTCTAAGCCCAAGTTTGAATGAAGTGGGATAATGGGTTGAAACACAAAGTTCTCTATTTCCACATACGAAATCATATTTGGATACTCATTTGAGACTTGTACACTACAGTCTTGATTGCGGGCGAAGACGTGTATTTCTTGGGCCGCTTTTTCTCAACTTCGGGTCACATTCTAGGCCCAAGATTGAATGAAGTGGGATTAAGGGTTAAAACGCGAAGTTCTTCGTTTCCACATATTAAATCATATTTGGAAACCCATTTGAGAGTTGTACACTAAAGTTTCGATTGCGGGCGAAGACGTATAGTTCGTGGGCCACTTTTTCTCAACTTCGGGTCAAGCTATAGTCCCAAGTTTGAACGAAGTGGGATTATGGGTTGAAACGCAAAATTCTCTGTTTCCAGGTATGAAATCATATTTGGATACCCATTTGAGAGTTGTACACTTCGGTCTTGATTGTGGGAAAAGACGTGTAGTTCTTGGCCCTCATTTTCTTAACTTCGGGTCACGTTCTAGGCCCAAGTTTAAACGAAGTGGGATTATGGGTTGAAACGCAAAGTTCTCTGTTTCCACATATGAAATCATATTTGGATACCCATTTGAGAGTTGTTCTCTACAATCTTGATTGCGAGCGAAGACATGTAGTTCTTGCACCACTTTTTCTCAACTTCGGGTCATGTTGTAGGGCCAAGTTTGATCGAAGTGGGATTATGGGTCGAAACGCAAAGTTCTCCGTTTCCACGTACGAAATCATATTTGGATACCCATTTGAGAGTTGTACACTAGAGTCTTCATTGCGGGCGAAGAAGCGTAGTTGTTGGGCCTCTTTTTCTCAGCTTCGGGTCACGTTCTAGGCCCAAGTTTGAATGAAGTGGGATTATAGGTTGAAAACCAAAGTTCTTCATTTCCACGTATGAAATCATATTTGGATACCCATTTGAGAGTTCTACACTACAGACTTGATTGCGGGCGAAGACGCGTAGTTCTTGGGTCGCTTTTTCTCAACTTCGGGTCACATTCTAGGCCCAAGTTTGAACGAAGTGGGATTATGGGTTGAAAATCAAATATCTTTGTTTCTACGCATGAAATAATATTTGGATACCCATTTGAGAGTTGTACACTACAGTCTTGATTGCAGGCGAAGACACGTAGTTCTTGGGCCGCTTTTTCTGAACTTTGGGTCACGTTCTAGACCCAAGTTTGAACGAAGTGGGATTATGGGTTGAAAAGAAAAGATCTCGGTTTCTACGTATGAAATCATATTTGGATACCCATTTTAGAATTGTACACTACAGTCCTTATAGAGGGAAAAGAGGCGTAGTTGTTGGGCCATTTTTTCTCAAGTTCGGGTCACGTTCTAGGGTCAAGTTTGAACGAAGTAGGATAATGGGTTGAAAAGCAAAGTTCTATGTTTCCACCTATGAAATAATATATGGATACCCATTTGATAGTTGTACACTACAGTCTTGATTGTGGGCAAAGGCACGTAGTTCTTGGGCTGTTTTTTCTCAACTTCGGGTCACGTTCTAGGCTCATGTTTAAACGAAGTGGGATTATGGGTTGAAATGAAAAGTTCTCAATTTCCACATATGAAATCATATTTGGATACCCATTTGAGAGTTGTACACTACAATGTTGATTGCGAGCGAAGACGTGTAGTTCTTGGGCCGCTTTTTGTCAACTTCATGTCACGTTCTAGGCCCAAGTTTGAACGAAGTGGGATTATGGGTTGAAATGCAGAGTTCTCCGTTTCCAACTATGAAATCGTATTTGGATACCCATTTGAGAGTTGTACACTACAGTCTTGATTGTGGGCGAAGACGTGTAGTTCTTGGGTGACTTTTTCTCAACTTCAGTGCACTTTCTAGGCCCAAGTTTGAACGAAGTGGGATTATGGGTTGAAACACAAATTTCTTCGTTTCCACCTATGAAATCATATTTGGATAACCATTTGAGAGTTGTACACTACAGTCTTGAATGCGTGCGAAGACGTTTAGTTCTTGGGCCACTTTTTCTCATCTTCGAGTCATGTTCTAGTCCCAAGTTTGAATGAAGTGGCATTTTGGGTTGAAACGCAAATTTCTTCGTTTTCACGTATGAAATCATATTTGGATACCCATTTGAGAGTTGTACACTACAATCATGATTGCAGGCAAAGACGTATAGTTCTTGGGCCGCTTTTTCTCAACTTTAGGTCACGTTCTAGGCCCAAATTTTAACGAAGTGGGATAATGGGTTGAACTGCAAAGTTCTCTGATTCCACATATGAGATCATATTTGGATACCCATTTAAGAGTTGTACAATACAATCTTGATTGCATGTGAAGACATGTAGTTCCTGGGCTGCGTTTTCTCAAGTTCGGGTGATGTTGTAGTCCCAAGATTGAACGAAGTGGGATTATGGGATGAAATGCAAATTTCTCCGTTTCCACGTATGAAATCATATTTGGATACACATTTGAGAGTTGTAGACTACAGTCTTGATTGAGGGTGAAGACGTGTAGTTCTTGGGCCAATTTTTCTCAACTTCGGGTCGCGTTCTAGGCCCAAGTTTGAACGAAGTGGGATTATGGGTTGAAACACAAAGTTCTTTGTTTCAACGTATGAAATCATATTTGGATGCCCATTTGAGAGTTGTACACTATAGTCCTGATTGCGGGCAAAGACGTGTAGTTCTTGGGCTGCTTTTTCTCAACTTCGGGTCACGTTCTAGGCCCAAGTTTGAACAAGGTGGGATTATGGGTTGAAATGCAAAGTACTATGTTTCCACCTATGAAATCATATTTGTATACCCATTTGATAGTTGTACACTACAGTCTTTATTGCGGGCAAAGACTTGTAATTCTTTGGCCGCTTTTTCTAAACTTCGGGTCACGTTCTAGGCCCAAGTTTGAACGAAATGGGATTATGGGTTGAAACACAAAGTTCTTTGTTTTAACGTATGAAATCATCTTCAGATACCCATTTGAGAGTGTTACACCACAGTCTTGATTGCTGGTGAAGACGTGTAGCTCTTGGGCCGCTTTTTCTCAACTTTGGGTCACGTTCTAGGCCCATGTTTGAACAAAGTGGGATTATGGGTTGAAACAAAAATTTCTCTGTTTCCATGTATGAAATCATATTTGGATACCCATTTGAGAGTTGTACACTACATTCTTTATTGCGGGCAAAGACGTGTAATTCTTGGGCCACTTTTTCTCAATTTCGTGTCACGTTCTAGGCCCAAGTTTGAACGAAGTGGGATTATGGGTTGAAAAGAAAAGATCTTTGTTTCTATGTATGAAATCATATTTGGATACCCATTTCAGTTTTGTACACTAGAGTCTTTATTGCGGGCGAAGACACGTAGTTCTTGGGCCGCTTTTTCTCAACTTTGCATCACGTTCTACACCCAAGTTTGAACGAAGTGGGATTATGGGTTGAAATGCAAAGTTCTTTGTTTCCACGTATGAAATCATATTTGGATGCCATTATTGAGAGTTGTACACTACAAGCTTAATTGCAGGAGAAGAGGTGTAGTTCTTGTTCGTTTTTCTCAACTTCGGGTCACTTTCTAGGCCCAAGTTTGAACAAAGTGAGAATATGGGTTGAAATGCAAATTTTTTCGTTTCCACATATAAAATCATATTTGGATACCCATTTGAGAGTTGTACACTACAATATTGATTGCGGGTGAAGACGCGTAGTTCTTGGGACGCTTCTTGTCAACTTCGGGTCACGTTCTAGGCCCAAGTTTGAAGGAAGTGGGATTGTGGGTTGAAACGTAAAATTCTCTGTTTCCACGTATGAAATCATATTTGGATACCCATTTGAGAGTGGTACACCACAGTCTTGATTACGGGGGAAGACGGGTAGTTCTTGGGACGCTTTTTCTCAACTTCGGGTCACGTTCTAGGCCCAAGTTTTAACGAAGTGTGATTATGGGTTGAAAAGCAAATTTTTTTGTTTCCACGTATGAAATCATATTTGGATACCGATTTGAGAGTTCTACACTACAGTCTAGATTGCTTTCGAGGACGCGTAGTTCTTGGGCCGCTTTTTCTCAACTTTGGGTCACGTTCTAGGCCCAAGTTTGAACGAAGTGAGATTATGTGTTGAAAATCAAAGTTCTCCGTTTCTACGTATGAAATCATATTTGGATACCCATTTGAGACTTGTACACTACAATCTTGATTCCAGGCGAAGATGCGTAGTTCTAAGGTTGTTTTTACTCAACTTCGGGTCACGTTCTAGGCCCAAGTTTGAACGAAGTGGGATTATGGGTTGAAAATGAAAGTTCTTTGTTTCCGCGTATGAAATCATATTTGGATACCCATTTGAGAGTTGTACACTACAGTCTTGATTGCAGGTGAATAAGCGTAATTGTTGGCTCGCTTTTTCGAGTCACGTTCTAGGCCCAAGTTTGAACGAAGTGGGATTATGGGTTGAAAACGAAAGTTCTTTGTTTCCACATATACAATCATATTTGGATAACCTTTTGAGAGTTGTACACTACAGTCTTGATTGCGGGCGAAGAAGCGTAATTGTTGGCCTGCTTTTTCTAAACTTCGGGTCATGTTCTAGGCCCAAGTTTGAATGAAGTGAGATTATGGATTGAAAGGAAAAGTTATTCGTTTCCACGTAGGAAATCGTATTTGGATACCCATTTGAGAGTTGTACACTACAATGTTGATTGTGGGTGAAGACGTGTAGTTCTTCGGCCTCTTTTTCTGAACTTCGGCTCACATTCTAGGCCCAAGTTTGATGGAAGTGGGATTATGGGTTGAAACGCAAAGTTCTTCGTTTCCACGTATTAAATCATATTTGCATACCCATTTGAGAGTTGTACACTACAGTCTTGATTGCGGGTGAAGACGTGTAGTTCTTTGGCCTCTTTTTCTCAGCTTCGGGTCACATTCTAAGCCCAAGTTTGAATGAAGTGGGATAATGGGTTGAAACGCAAAGTTCTCTATTTCCACATATGAAATCATATTTGGATACCCATTTGAGAGTTGTACACTATAGTCTTGGTTGCGGGCGAAGACGTGTAGTTCTTGGGCTGCTTTTTCTCAACTTCGGATCACATTCTAGGCCCAAGTTTGAACAAAGTGGGATTATGGGTTGAAAATGAAAGTTCTCCATTTCCACGTATGAAATCATATTTGGATAAACATTTGAGAGTTGTACAATGCAATCTTGATTATAGGAGAAGAAACGTAGTTCTTGGGCCGATTTTTCTCAACTTCGGGTCACTTTCTAGGCCCAAGTTTGAACGAAGTGGGATTATGGGTTGAAACGCAAAATTCTTTGTTTCCAGGTATGAAATCATATTTGGATACCCATTTGAG
Source organism: Picea engelmannii (assembly GCA_009831015.1). Taxonomy (NCBI): domain Eukaryota; kingdom Viridiplantae; phylum Streptophyta; class Pinopsida; order Pinales; family Pinaceae; genus Picea; species Picea engelmannii. Next base: position 107,991 of record ML777368.1, on the reverse strand, counting down.
AGTTGTACACTTCAGTCTTGATTACGGGAAAAGACGTGTAGTTCTTGGGCCTCATTTTCTTAACTTCGGGTCACGTTCTAGGCCCAAGTTTAAACGAATTGGGATTATGGGTTGAAACACAAAGTTCTTTGTTTCCACATATGAAATCATATTTGGATACCCATTTGAGAGTTGTACTCTACAGTCTTGATTGCGAGCGATGACCTGTAGTTATTGGGCCACTTTTTCTCAGCTTCGGGTCACGTTGTAGGGCCAAGTTTGATCAAAGTGGGATTATGGGTCGAAACACAAAGTTCTTTGTTTGCACGTACGAAATCATATTTCGATACAGATTTGAGAGTTGTACACTAGAGTCTTCATTGCGGGCGAAGAAGCGTAGTTGTTGGGCCGCTTTTTCTCAACTTCGGGTCACGTTTTAGACCCAAGTTTGAACGAAGTGGGATTATAGGTTGAAAACGAAAGTTCTTCGTTTCCATGTATGAAATCATATTTGGATACCCATTTGAGAGTTCTACGCTACAAACTTGATTGCGGGCGAAGACGCGTAGTTCTTGGGCCGCTTTTTCTCAACTTCGGATCACATTCTAGGCCCAAGTTTGAACGAAGTGGGATTATGGGTTGAAAATCAAAGATCATTGTTTCTACGTATGAAATCATATTTGGATACCCATTTGAGAGTTGTACACTACAGTCTTGATTGCAGGCGAAGACTCGTAGTTCTTGGGCCGCTTTTTTTGAACTTTGAATCATGTTCTAGACCCAGGTTTGAACGAAGTAGGATTATGGGTTGAAAAGAAAAGATCTCGGTTTCTACGTATGAAATCATATTTGGATACCCATTTGAGAAATGTACACTACAGTCTTGATTGAGGGCGAAGACGCGTAGTTGTTGGGCTGATTTTTCTCAAGTTTTGGTCATGTTCTAGGCCCAAGTTTGAACGAAGTGGTATTATGGGTTGAAAACCAAAGTTCTTTGTTTCCACGTATGAAATCATATTTGGATACCCATTTGAGAGTTCTACACTACAGTCTTGATTCCGAGCGAAGACGTGTAGTTGTTGGGCCGCTTTTTCTCAACTTGGGGTCACGTTCTAGGCCCAAGTTTGAACGAAGTGGGATAATGGGTTGAAAAGCAAAGTTCTATGTTTCCACCTATGAAATCATATATGGATACCCATTTGATAGTTGTACACTACAGTCTTGATTGTGGGCAAAGGCATGAAGTTCTTGGGCTGCTTTTTCTCAACTTCGGGTCACGTTCTAGGCCAAAGTTTAAATGAAGTGGGATTATGGGCTGAAATGAAAAGTTCTCCATTTCCACGTATGAAATCATACTTGGATACCCATTTGAGAGTTCTACACTACAGTGTTGATTGTGGGCGAAGACGTGTAGTTCTTGGGCTGCTTTTTGTCAACTTCGTGTCACGTTCTAGGCCCAAGTTTGAACGAAGTGGGATCATGGGTTGAAATGAAGAGTTCTATGTTTCCAAGTATGAAATTATATTTGGATACCCATTTGAGAGTTGTACACTACAGGCTTCATTGCAGACGAAGAAGCGTAGTTGTTGGGCCGCTTTTTCTCAACTTCGGGTCACGTTTTAGGCCCAAGTTTGAACGAAGTGGGATTATAGGTTGAAAACCAAAGTTCTTCGTTTCCACGTATGAAATCATATTTGGATACCCATTTGAGAGTTCTATGCTACAAACTTGATTGCGGGCGAAGACACGTAGTTCTTGGGCTGCCTTTTCTCAACTTCGGGTCACGTTCTAGGCCCAAGTTTGAACGAAGTGGGATTATGGGTTGAAAATCAAAGTTCTCTGTTTCCACGTATGAAATCATATTCAGATACCCATTTGAGAGTTGTACACTACAGTCTTGATTGTGGGCGAAGACGCGGAGTTCTTGGGCCACTTTTTCTCAACTTTGGGTCACGTTCTAGGCCCAAGTTTGAACGAAGTGGGATTATGGGTTGAAACGCAAAGTTCTTCATTTCCATGTATGAAACCATATTGGGATACCCATTTGAGACTTGTACACTATAGTCTTGATTGCAGGCAAAGACTTGTATTTCTTGGGCCACGTTTTCTCAACTTCGGGTCACGTTCTAGGCCCAAGTTTGAACGAAGTGGGATTATGGGTTGAAACGCAAAGTTCCTCATTTCCATGTATGAAACCATATTTGGATACCCATTTGAAAGTTGTACACTACAGTCTTGATTGCGGGCAAAGACGCATAGTTCTTGAGCTTCTTTTTCTCAACTTCGGGTCACGTTCTAGGCCCAAGATTGAACGAAGTGGGATTATGGGTTGACAACCAAAGATCTACGTTTCCACGTATGAAATCATATTTGGATACCCATTTTAGATTTGTACACTATAGTCTTGATTGCGGGCGAAGATGCGTAGTTCTTGGGCCGTTTTTTCTCAACTTCGGGTCACGTTGTAGTCCCAAGTTTGAACGAAGTGGGATTATGGGTTGAAAAGAAAAGATACTTGTTTCTATGTGTGAAATCATATTCGGATACCCATTTGAGAGTTGTACACTACAGTCTTGATTGTGGGTGAAGAAGCGTAGTTCTAGGGCCGTTTTTTCTCAACTTCGGGTCACGTTCTAGGCCCAAGTTTGAACAAAGTAGGATTATGGGTTGAAAAGGAAAGTTGTCCATTTCTACGTATGAAATCATATTTGGATAAACATTTGAGAGTTGTACACTACAGTCGTGATTGCAGGAGAAGACGCGTATTTCTTGGGCCGATTTTTCTCCACTTCGGGTGACGTTCTAGGCCCAAGTTTGAACGAAGTGTGATTATGGGTTGAAAACCAAGGCTCTCTGTTTCCATGTATGAAATCATATTTGGATACCCATTTGAGAGTTGTATAATAAAATCTTGATTGTGGGCGAAGAAGCGTAGTTCTTGGGTCGCTTTTTCTCAACTTCAGGTCACATTCTAGGCCCAAGTTTGAACGAAGTGGGATTATGGGTTGAAAACCAAAGTTCTACGTTTCCACGTATGAAATCATATTTGGATACCCATTTGAGATTTGTACACTATAGTCTTGATTGCGGGCGAAGACGCGTAGTTCTTGGGCCGCTTTTTCTCAACTTCGGGTCACGTTCTAGGCCCAAGTTTGAACGAAGTGGGATTATGGGTTGAAAAGAAAAGATTTTTGTTTCTATGTATGAAATCATATTTGGATACCCATTTCAGTTTTGTACACTACAATATTTATTGTAGGCGAAGACACGTAGTTCTTGGGCCGCTTTTTCTCAACTTTGCGTCACGTTCTAGACCCAAGTTTGAACGAAGTGGGATTATGGGTTGAAACGCAAAGTTCTTTGTTTCCACATATGAAATCATATATGGATACCCATTTGAGAGTTGTACACTACAGTCTTGATTGTGGGCGAATATGTGTAGTTCTTGGGCCGCTTTTTCTCAACTTCAATTCACTTTCTAGGCCCAAGTTTGAACGAAGTGGGACTATGGGTTGAAACACAAATTTCTTCGTTTCCACGTATGAAATCATATTTGTATACCCATTTGAGAGTTGTACACTACAATGTTGATTTTGGGCGAAGACGTATATTTCTTGAGACGCGTTTTCTGAACTTTCGGTCACGTTCTAGGCCCAAGTTTGAACAAAGTGGGATTTTGGGTTGAAACACAAAGTTCTTCGTTACCACGTATGAAATCATCTTTGGATAGCCATTTGAGAGTTGTACACTATAGTCTTGATTGTTGGTGAGGACGTGTAGTTCTTGGGCCGTTTTTTCTCAACTTCAGGTCACGTTATATGCCCAAGTGTGAACGAAGTGGGATTATGGGTTGAAACGCAAAGTTCTTTGTTTCCATGTATAAACTCATATTTGGATACCCATTTGAGAGTTGTACACTATAGACTTGATTGTAGGTGAAGAGGTGTAGTTCTTGCCCATTTTTCTCAACTTCGGGTCACCTTCTAGGCCCAAGTTTGAACGAAGTGGGATTATTGGTTGAAACGCAAAGTTCTTTGTTTCCACGTATGAAATCATATTTGGATACCCATATGAGAGATGTACACTACAGTCTTGATTGCGGATGAAGACACATAGTTCTTGGGCCGCTTCTTGTCAACTTCAGGTCATGTTCTAGACCCAAGTTTGAACGAAGCGGGATTATGTGTTGAAACGCAAAGTTCTCTGTTTCCACGTATGAAATCATATTTGGATACCCATTTGCGAGTTGTACTCCACAGTCTTGATTACGGGGGAAGACGCGTAGTTCTTGTTCTGCTTTTTCTCAACTTCGGGTCACGTTCTAGGCCCAACTTTGAACGAAGTGGGATTATGGGTTGAAAACAAAAGTTCTTTGTTTCCGCATATGAAATCATATTTGTATACCCATTTGAGAATTGTACACTACAGTCTTGATTGCGGGCGAAGAAGCATAGTTGTTGGCCTTCTTTTTCTCAACTTCGGGTCATGTTCTAAGCCCAAGTTTGAAGGAAGTGGGATTATGGGTTGAAAGGCAAAGTTCTTCGTTTCCACGTATGAAATCATATTTGGATACCCATTTTAGAGTTGTACACTACAGTCTTGATTGCGAGCAAAGACGCGTAGTTATTGGGCTGTTTTTTCTCCACTTTGGGTCGCGTTCTAGAGCTAAGTTTAAACGGAGTGGGATTATGGGTTGAAAAGAAAAGATCTCGGTTTCTACATATGAAATCATATTTGGATACCCATTTGGAGTTGTACACTACAATTTTGATTGTGGGCGAAGACGCGTAGTTGTTGGGCCGTTTTTTCTCAACTTCGGGTCACGTTCCAGGCCCAAGTTTTAACGAAGTGGGATTATGGGTTGAAACGCATATTTCTCCGGTTCCATGTATGAAATCACATTTGGATACCCATTTGAGAGGTATACACTACGGTCTTGATTGCGGGCGAAGACGTGTAGTTCTTGCGCCGCTTTTTCTCAACTTTCGGTCACGTTCTAGGCCCAAGTTTGAACGAAGTTGGATTATGGGTTGAAACACAAAGTTCTATGTTTCGACATATGAAATCATATTTGGATACCCATTAGAGAGTTGTACACTACAGTCTTGATTGCGGGCGAAGACGCGTGGTTCCTGGGCCATTTTTTCTCAACTTCGGGTCATGTTCTAGGCCCAAGTTTGAATGAAGTGGGATTATGGGTTGAAATGCAAATTTCTTCGTTTCCACGTATGAAATCATATTTGGATACCCATTTGAGAGTTGTACACTATAGTCTTGATTGCGGGCGAAGACGCGTAGTTCTTGGGCCTCTTTTTCTCAAGTTCGGGTCACTTTCTAGGCCCAAGTTTGAATGAAGTGGGATTATGGTTGAAAAGAAAAGTTCCTTGTTTCCACGTATGAAACCATATTTCGATACCCATTTCAGAGTTGTACACTACAGTCTTGATTGCGGCCGAAGAAGTGTAGTTCTTGGGCCTCTTTTTGTCAACTTCGGGTCACGTTCTAAGCCCAAGTTTGAATGAAGTGGGATTATGGGTTGAAAAACAAAGTTCCTCGTCTCCACATATGAAACCATATTTGGATACCCATTTGAGAGTTGTACACTATAGTCTTGATAGCAGGCGAAGACGTGTAGTTCTTTTGCCGCTTTTTCTCAACTTCGGGTCACGTTCTAGGCCCAAGTTTGAATGAAGTGGGATTATGGGTTGGAAATCAAAGTTTTGCGTTTCCACGTATGAAACCAAATTTGGATGCCCATTTGAGAGTTGTACACTTTAGTCTTATTTGCAGGCGAAGACGTGTAGTTCTTGGGCCGTTTTTTCTCAACTTCGGGTCACGTTGTACACTATAGTCTTGATTGTGGGAGAAAACGTGTAGTTGATGGGCCGCTTTTTCTCATCTTTGGGTCACGTTCTAGGCCCCCCAAGTTTGAACAAAGTGGGATTGTGGGTTGAAAAGAAAAGTTCCCCGTTTCCACATATGAAAACATATTTGGATACCCATTTGAGAGTTATACACTACAGTCTCTATTGCAGGTGAAGACGTGTATCTCATGGGCTTCTTTTTCTTAACTTCGGGTCACGTTCTAGGCCCAGGTTTGATCGAAGTCGGATTATGGGTTGAAAAACAAAGTTCCCCATTTCCACGTATGAAACCATATTTCGATACCCATTTGAGTGTTGTACACTACAGTCTTGATTGTGGGCAAAGACGTGTAGTTCTTGGGCCGTTTTTTCTCAACTTCGGTTCATGTTCGAGGCCCAAGTTTGAACGTAGTGGGATTATGGGTTGAAAAGCAAAGTTCCCCGTTTCCATGTATGAAAACAAATTTGGATACCCATTTGAGCGTTGTACACTACAGTCTTGATTTCGGGCGAAGACGTGTAGTTCTTGGGCCGCTTTTTTCTCAACTTCGGGTCACGTTCTAGGCCCAAGTTTGAATGAAGTGGGATTATGGGTTGAAAAGAAAAGTTACCCGTTTCCATGTATGAAATCATATTTGGATACTCGTTGGAGAGGTTTCCACTACAATCTTGATTGTGGGCGAAGACGTGTAGTTCTTCGGCCGCTTTTTCTCAACTTTGGGTCACATTCTAGGCCCAAGTTTGAACGAAGTGGGATTATGGGTTGAAAATAAAGTTTCCCCGTTTCCACGTATGGAACCATATTTGGATAGCCATTTGAGAGTTGTACACTATAGTATAGAGTGTGGGCGAAGACGTGTAGTTCTTGGGCTACGTTTTCTCAACTTCGAGTCACGTTCTAAGCCCAAGTTTGAACGAAGTGAGATTATGGGTTGAAAAGAAAAGTTCTTCATTTCCATGTATGAAAACATATTTGGATACCTATTTGACCATTGTACACTACAGTCTTGATTTTAGGCAAAGAAGTGTAGTTCTTGGGCTACTTTTTCTCAACTTCGGGTCACGTTCTAGGCCCAAGTTTGAATGAAGTGTGATTATGGGTTGAAAAGAAAAGTTACCTGTTTCCACGTATGAAATCATATTTGGATACCCATTTGAGAGGTTTCCACTACAATCTTTATTGCGGGCGAAGACGTGTAGTTCTTCGGCCGTGTTTTCTCAACTTCAGATCATGTTCTAGGCCCAAGTTTGAACAAAGTGGGATTATGGGTTGAAAAGGAAAGTTCTCCATTTCCACGTATGAAATCATATTTGGATAAACATTTGAGAGTTGTACACTACAGTCTTGATTGCAGGAGAAGACGTGTAGTTCTTGGGTCGATTTTTCTCAACTTCGGGTCACGTTCTAGGCCCAAGTTTGAATGAAGTGTGATTATGGGTTGAAAACCAAGGCTCTCTATTTCCACGTATGAAATCATATTTGGATACCCATTTGAGAGTTGTATAATACAATCTTGATTGTGGGTGAAGATGCGTAGTTCTTGGATCGCTTTTTCTCAACTTCAGGTCACGTTCTAGGCCCAAGTTTGAACGAAGTGGGATTATGGGTTGAAAACCACAGTTCTACGTTTCCACGTATGAAATCATATTTGGATACCCATTTGAGATTTGTACACTATAGTCTTTATTGCGGGCGAAGACGCGTAGTTCTTGGGCCGCTTTTTCTCAACTTCGGGTCATGTTCTAGGCCCAAGTTTGAACGAAGTGGGATTATGGGTTGAAAAGAAAAGATTTTTGTTTCTATGTATGAAATCATATTCGGATACCCATTTCAGTTTTGTACACTACAATATTTATTGCGGGCGAAGACACTTAGTTCTTGGGCCGTTTTTTCTCAACTTTGTGTCACGTTCTAGACCCAAGTTTGAACGAAGTGGGATTATGGGTTGAAACGAAAAGTTCTTTGTTTCAACATATGAAATCATATATGGATACCCATTTGAGAGTTGTACACTACAGTCTTGATTGTGGGCGAATACGCGTAGTTCTTGGGCCGGTTTTTCTCAACTTCAATTCACTTTCTAGGCCCAAGTTTGAACGAAGTGGGATTATGGGTTGAAACAAAAATTTCTTCGTTTCCATGTATGAAATCATATTTGTATACGCATTTGAGAGTTGTACACTACAATGTTGATTGTGGGCGAAGACTTGTACTTCTTGAGATGCATTTTCTAAACTTTGGGTCACGTTCTAGGCCCAAGTTTGAACAAAGTGGGATTTTGGGTTGAAACGCAAAGTTCTTCGTTACCACGTATAAAATCATCTTTGGATACCCATTTGAGAGTTGTACACTACTGTCTTGATTGCTAGTGAGGACGTGTAGTTCTTGGGCCGTTTTTTCTCAACTTCAGGTTGCGTTATATGCCCAAGTGTAGTTCTTGCCCATTTTTCTCAACTTCGGGTCACTTTCTAGGCCCAAGTTTGAACGAAGAGGTGTAGTTCTTGCCCATTTTTCTCAACTTCGGGTCACTTTCTAGGCCCAAGTTTGAACGAAGTGGGATTATTGGTTGAAACGCAAAGTTCTTTGTTTCCACGTATGAAATCATATTTGGATACCCATTTGAGAGTTGTACACTACAGTCTTTATTGCAGATGAAGACACGTAGTTCTTGGACTGCTTCTTGTCAACTTCAGGTCATGTTCTAGGCCCAAGTTTGAACGAAGTGGGATTGTGTGTTGAAACACAAAGTTTTCTGTTTCCACGTATGAAATCATATTTGGATACTCATTTGCGAGTTGTACTCCACAGTCTTGATTACGGGGGAAGACGCGTAGTTCTTGTTCTGCTTTTTCTCAACTTCGGGTCTCGTTCTAGGCCCAACTTTGAACGAAGTGGGATTATGGGTTGAAAACAAAAGTTCTTTGTTTTCGCATATGAAATCATATTTGGATACCCATTTGGGAGTTGTACACTACAATCTTGATTGCGGACGAAGAAGCGTAGTTGTTGGCCTTCTTTTTCTCAACTTCCGTCATGTTCTAAGCCCAAGTTTGAAGGAAGTGGGATTATGGGTTGAAAGGCAAAGTTCTTCGTTTCCACGTATGAAATCATATTTGGATACCCATTTGAGAGTTGTACACTACAGTCTTGATTGCGAGCAAAGACGCGTAGTTATTGGGCCATTTTTTCTCCGCTTTGGGTCGCGTTCTAGACCTAAGTTTGAACAGAGTGGGATTATGGGTTGAAAAGAAAAGATCTCGGTTTCTACGTATGAAATCATATTTGGATACCCATTTGGAGTTGTACACTACAATTTTGATTGTGGGCGAAGACGCGTAGTTGTTGGGCCGTTTTTTCTCAACTTTGGGTCACGTTCCAGGCCCAAGTTTTAACGAAGTGGGATTATGGGTTGAAGCGCATATTTCTTCGGTTCCACATATGAAATCATATTTGGATACCCATTTGAGAGGTATACACTACGGTCTTGATTGCGGGCAAAGACGTGTAGTTCTTGCGCCGCTTTTTCTCAACTTTAGGCCACGTTTTAGGCCCAAGTTTGAACGAAGTTGGATTATGGGTGGAAACACAAAGTTCTGTGTTTCGACATATGAAATCATATTTGGATACCCATTAGAGAGTTGTACACTACAGTCTTGATTGCGGTCGAAGACGCGTAGTTCTTGGGCCGTTTTATCTCAACTTCGGGTCATATTCTTGGCCAAGGTTTGAATGAAGTGGGATTATGGGTTGAAATGCATATTTCTTCATTTCCACGTATGAAATCATATTTGGATACCCATTTGAGAGTTGTACACTATAGTCTTGATTGCGGGCGAAGACGCGTAGTTCTTGGGCCTCTTTTTCTCAACTTCGGGTCACTTTCTAGGCCCAAGTTTGAATGAAGTGGGATTATGGGTTGAAAAGAAAAGTTCCTTATTTCCACGTATGAAACCATATTTCGATACCCATTTGAGAGTTGTACACTACAGTCTTGATTGCGGCCGAAGAAGTGTAGTTCCTGGGCCACTTTTTGTCAACTTCGGGTCACGTTCTAAGCCCAAGTTTGAACGAAGTGGGATTATGGGTTGAAAAACAAAGTTTCTCGTTTCCACGTATGAAACCGTATTTGGATACCCATTTGAGAGTTTTACACTACAGTCTTGATAGAAGGCGAAGACGTGTAGTTCGTTTGCCTCTTTTTCTCAACTTCGGGTCACGTTCTAGGCCCAAGTTTGAATGAAGTGGGATTATGGGTTGGAAATCAAAGTTTCGCGTTTCCACGTATGAAACCAAATTTGGATGCCCGTTTGAGAGTTGTACAATTTAGTCTTGTTTGTAGGCGAAGACGTGTAGTTCTTGGGCCGTTTTTTCTCAACTTCGGGTCACGTTGTACACTATAGTCTTGATTGCGGGAGAAAACGTGTAGTTCATGGGCCGCTTTTTCTCATCTTTGGGTCACGTTCTAGGCCCAAGTTTGAACGAAGTGGGATTGTGGGTTGAAAAGCAAACTTCCCTGTTTCCACATATGAAAACATATTTGGATACCCATTTGAGAGTTATACACTACAGTCTCTATTGCGGGCGAAGACGTGTATCTCATGGGCTATTTTTTCTTAACTTCGGGTCACGTTCTAGGCCCAAGTTTGATCGAAGTCAGATTATGGGTTGAAAAGAAAAGTTCCCCATTTCCACGTATGAAACCATATTTGGATACCCATTTGAGTGTTGTACACTACAGTCTTGATTGTGGGTAAATACGTGTAGTTCTTGGGCCGTTTTTTCTCAACTTCGGTTCACGTTCTAGGCCCAAGTTTGAACGTAGTGGGATTATGGGTTGAAAAGCAAAGTTCCCCGTTTCCATGTATGAAAACATATTTGGATACCCATTTGAGCGTTGTACACTACAGTCTTGATTTCGGGCGAAGACGTGTAGTTCTTGGGCTGCTTTTTTCTCAACTTCGGGTTACGTTCTAGGCCCAAGTTTGAATGAAGTGGGATTATGGGTTGAAAAGAAAAGTTACCCGTTTCCATGTATGAAATCATATTTGGATACTCATTGGAGAGGTTTCCACTACAATCTTGATTGTGGGCGAAGACGTGGGATTATGGGTTGAAACGGAAAGTTCTTTGTTTCCTCATATGAAATCATATATGGATACCCATTTGAGAGTTGTACACTACAGTCTTGATTGTGGGCGAATACGTGTAGTTCTTGGGCCGCTTTTTCTCAACTTCAATTCACTTTCTAGGCCCAAGTTTGAACGAAGTGGGATTATGGGTTGAAACACAAATTTCTTCGTTTCCACATATGAAATCATATTTGTATACCCATTTGAGAGTTGTACACTACAATGTTGATTCTGGGCGAAGACGTGTATTTCTTGAGACATGTTTTCTGAACTTTGGGTCACGTTCTAGGCCCAAGTTTGAACAAAGTGGGATTTTGGGTTGAAACACAAAGTTCTTCGTTACCACGTATGAAATCATGTTTGGATACCCATTTGAGAGTTGTACACTACAGTCTTGATTGCTGGCGAGGAAGTGTAGTTCTTGGGCCGTTTTTTCTCAACTTTAGGTCACGTTATACGCCCAAGTGTGAACGAAGTGGGATTATGGGTTGAAACGCAAAGTTCTTTATTTCCATGTATGAAATCATATTTGGATACCCATTTGAGAGTTTTACAGTATAGGCTTGATTGCAGGTGAAGAGGTGTAGTTCTTGCCCATTTTTCTCAACTTCGGGTCACTTTCTAGGCCCAAGTTTGAACGAAGTGGGATTATTGGTTGAAACACAAAGTTCTTTGTTTCCACGTATGAAATCATATTTGGATACCCATTTGAGAGTTGTACACTACAGTCTTGATTGCGGATGAAGACACGTAGTTCTTGGGCCGCTTCTTGGCAACTTTAGGTCATGTTCTAGGCCCAAGTTTGAACGAAGTGGGATTGTGTGTTGAAACACAAAGTTCTCTGTTTCCACGTATGAAATCATATTTGGATACCCATTTGCGAGTTGTACTCCACAATCTTGATTATGAGGGAAGACGCGTAGTTCTTGTTCCGCTTTTTCTCAACTTCGGGTCACGTTCTAGGCCCAACTTTGAACGAAGTGGGATTATGGGTTGAAAACAAAAGTTCTTTGTTTCCGCATATGAAATCATATTTGGATACCCATTTGAGAGTTGTACACTACAGTCTTGATTGCGGGCGAAGAAGCATAGTTGTTGGCCTGCTTTTTCTCAACTTCGGGTCATGTTCTAAGCCCAAGTTTGAAGGAAGTGGGATTATGGGTTGAAAGGCAAAGTTCTTCATTTCCACGTTGAGCGATTATGGGTTGAAAGGATTTGGATACCCATTTGAGCGTTGTACACTACAGTCTTGATTTCGGGCGAAGACATGTAGTTCTTGGGCCGCTTTTTTCTCAACTTCGGGTCACGTTCTAGGCCCAAGTTTGAATGAAGTGGGATTATGGGTTGAAAAGAAAAGTTACCCGTTTCCATGTATGAAATCATATTTGGATACTCGTTGGAGAGGTTTCCACTACAATCTTGATTGTGGGCAAAGACATGTAGTTCTTCGGCCGCTTTTTCTCAACTTCGGGTGACATTCTAGGCCCAAGTTTGAACGAAGTGGGATTATGGGTTGAAAAGAAAGTTTCCCCGTTTCCATGTATGGAACCATATTTGGATAGCCATTTGAGAGTTTTACACTACAATATGGAGTGCGGGCGAAGACGTGTAGTTCTTGGGCTGCGTTTTCTCAACTTCGAGTCACGTTCTAAGCCCAAGTTTGAACGAAGTGAGATTATGGGTTGAAAAGCAAAGTTCTTCGTTTCCATGTATGAAAACATATTTGGATACCTATTTGAGCATTGTACACTACAGTCTTGATTTCAGGCAAAGAAGTGTAGTTCTTGGGCTGCTTTTTCTCAACTTCGGGTCACGTTCTAGGCCCAAGTTTGAATGAAGTGGGATTATGGGTTGAAAAGAAAAGTTACCCGTTTCCACGTATGAAATCATATTTGGATACCCATTTGAGAGGTTTCCACTACAATCTTGATTGCGGGCGAAGAGGTGTAGTTCTTCAGCCGCGTTTTCTCAACTTCAGCCGCATTTTCTCAACTTCGGATCATGTTCTAGGCCCAAGTTTGAACGAAGTGGGATTATGGGTTGAAAAAAAAGTTTCCTCGTTTCCATGTATGGAACCATTTTGTGATACCCATTTGAGAGTTGTACACTACAGTCTTGATTGTGGGCGAAAATGTGTAGTTCTTGGGCCGCTTTTTCTCAACTTCGGGTCATGTTCTAGCCCCAACTTTGAACGAACTGGGATTAAAGTTTGAAAAACAAAGTTCCTCGTTTCCACGTATGAAACCATATTTGGATACCAATTTGAGAGTTGTACACTGCAGTCTTGTTTGCGGGCGAAGACATGTAGTGCTTGGGCCATTTTTTCTCAACTTCATGTCACATTCTAGCCCCAAGTTTGAATGAAGTGGGATTATGGGTTGAAAAGCAAACTTCTTCGGTTTCATGTATGAAAACATATTTGGAGAGCCATTTGAGCGTTGTACACTATAGTCTTGATTGCGGGCAAAGACGTGTAGTTCTTGGGCCACTTTTTGTCAACTTCGGGTCACGTTCTAGGCCCAAGTTTGAACGAAGTGGGATTATGGGTTGAAACGCAAATTTCTCAGTTTCCACTTATGAAATCATATTTGGATACCCATTTGAGAGCTCTACACTACAGTCTTGATTGTGGGCGAAGATGTGTAGATCTTGGGCTACTTTTTCTCAACTTCATGTAAAGTTTATGGTACAAGTTTGAACGAAGTAGGATTATGGGTTGAAAAGAAAAGTTCTCCATTTCCATGTATGAAATGATATTTAGATACTCATTTGAGAGTTGTAGAGTACAATCTTGATTGCGGCAAATAAGTGTAGTTCTTGGGCCTCTTTTTCTCAACTTCGGGTCACGTTCTAGGCACAAGTTTGAATGAAGTGGGATTATGGGTTAAAATGTAAAGTTCTTCGTTTCCACGTATGAAATCAGATTTGGATACCCATTTGAGAGTTGTACACTACAGTCTTGATTGTGAGCGAAGATGTGTAGTTCTTGGGCCACCTTTTCTCAACATCAGGGAACGTTCTAGGACAAAGTTTGAACGAAGTGGGATTATGGGTTGAAAAGAAATGTTCCCTATTTCCACGTATGAAACCATTTTTGGATACCCATTTGAGAGTTGTACACTACAGTCTTGATTCCGGGTGAAGACATGTATTTCTTGGGCCACGTTTTCTCAATTTCGGGTTATGTTCTAGGCCCAAGTTTGAACGAAGTGGGATTATGGGTTGAAAAACAAAGTTCCCCGTTTCCACGTATGAAACCATATTTGGATACCCATTTGAGAGTTGTACACTACAGTATTAATTGTGGGCGAAGACGTGTATTTCTTGGGCCATTTTTTCGCAACTTTGGGTCATGTTGTAGGCCCATGTTTGAACGAAGTGGTTTTATGGGTTGAAAAGCAAATCTCCATGTTTGCACGTATGAAACCATATTTGGATACCCATTTGAGAGTTCTACACTACAATCTTGATTGTGGGCGAATACTTGTAGTTCTTGGGCCACTTTTTCTCAACATCGGGTCACATTCTAGGCCCATGTTTAAACGAAGTGGGATTATGGGTTGAAAAGAAAAGTTCCTCGTTTCCACGTACGAAACCATATTTGGATACCCATGTGAGAGTTGTACACTACAGTCTTGATTGTGGGCGAAGAGGTGTAGTTCTTGGGCCACGTTTTCTCAACTTTGGGTCACGTTCTAGGCCCAAGTTTGAACGAAGTGGGATTATGGGTTGAAGAGAAAAGTTCCTCATTTGGATACCCATTTGGATACCCATTTGAGAGTTGTACACTACAGTTTTGATTGCGGTCGAAGATGTGTAGTTCTTGGACCGCTTTTTCTCAACTTTGGGTCACTTTCTAGGGCCAAGTTTGAACGAAGTGGGATTATGGGTTGAAAAACAAAGTTATCCATTTCCATGTATGAAATCATATTTGGATACCCATTTGAGAGTTGTACACTACAGTCTTGATTGCGGGCGAATACGTGTAGTTTTTGGGCCGTTTTTTCTCAACTTCAGGTCACGTTCTAAGCTCAAGCTTGAACGAAGTGGGGTTATGGGTTGAAGAGAAAAGTTCTCTATGTCCATGTATGAAATCATATTTGGATACCCATTTGAGAGTTGTACAAGATAGTCTTGATTGCGGGTGAAGACGTGTAGTTCTTGGACCGCTTTTTGTCAACTTGGGGTCACATTCTAGGCCTAAGTTTGAACGAAGTGGCATAATGGGTTGAAAAGCAAAGTTCTATGTTTCCACGTATCAAATCAATTTTGGATACCCATTTGAGAGTTGTACACTACAGTCTTGATTGTGGGCGAAGGCACGTAGTTCTTGGGCCTCTTTTTCTTAACTTCGGGTCACGTTCTAGGCCCAAGTTTGAACAAAGTGGGATTATGGGTTGAAATGAAAAGTTCTTCGTTTCCACGTATGAAATCATATTTGGATACCCATTTGAGAGTTGTACACTATAGTCTTGATTGCAGGTGAAGGCACATAGTTCTTGGGCCTCTTTTTGTCAACTTCGGGTCACGTTCTAGGCCCAAGTTTGATCGAAGTGGGATTATGGGTTGAAACACAAAGTTCTTCGTTTCCATGTATGAAATCATATTTGGATACCCATTTTAGAGTTTTACACTACAGCCTTGATTGCGGGTGAAGAAGCGTAGTTCTTGGGTCGCTTTTTCTCAACTTTGGGTCACGTTCTAGGCCCAAGTTTGAACAAAGTGGGATTATGGGTTGAAATGCAAAGTTCTTCGTTTCCACGTATGAAATCATATTTGGATACCCATTTGAGAGTTTTACACTACAATCCTTATTGTGGGCGAAGATGCGTTGTTCTTTGACCGCTTTTTCTCAACTTCGGGTCACGTTCTACGCCCAAGTTTGAACGAAGTGGGATTATGGGTTGAACCGCAGAGTACTCTGTTTCCACATATGAAATCATATTTGGATACCCATTTTAGAGTTGTACACTACAATCGTGATTGCGGGCGATGACGTGTAGTTCTTGGGCCGGTTTTTGTCAACTTCGTGTCACGTTCTAGGCCCAAGTTTGGATGAAGTGGGATTATGGGTTGAAATGTAGAGTTCTTCGTTTCCACGTATGAAATCATATTTGGATACCCACAAAATTCTTCATTTCCACGTATGAAATCATATTTGGATACCCATTTGAGAGTTTTACACTACAATCCTTATTGTGGGCGAAGATGCGTAGTTCTTCGGCCGTTGTTTCTCAACTTCGGGTCACGTTCTATGCCCAAGTTTGAACGAAGTGGGATTATGGGTTGAACCGCAGAGTACTCTGTTTCCACATATGAAATCATATTTGGATACCCATTTGAGAGTTGTACACTACAATCGTGATTGTGGGCGATGACGTGTAGTTCTTGGGTCGCTTTTTGTCAACTTTGTGTCACGTTCTAGGCCCAAGTTTGGATGAAGTGGGATTATGGGTTGAAATGTAGAGTTCTTCATTTCCACATATGAAATCATATTTGGATACCCATTTGAGAGTTGTACACTACAGTCTTGATTGTCGGCGAAGACGCGTAGTTCTTGGGCCACTTTTTCTCAACTTCGGGTCACGTTCTAGGCCCAAGTTTGAACGAAGTGGGATTATGGGTTGAAACGCAAAGTTCTTTGTTTCCATGTATGAAACCATATTGGGATACCCATTTGAGACTTGTACACTATAGTCTTGATTGCAGGCGAAGACTTGTATTTCTTGGGCCACATTTTCTCAACTTCGGGTCACGTTCTAGGCCCAAGTTTGAACGAAGTGGGATTATGGGTTGAAACGCAAAGTTCCTCATTTCCACGTATGAAACCATATTTGGATACCCATTTGAAAGTTGTACACTACAGTCTTGATTGCGGGCAAAGATGCGTAGTTCTTGAGCTGCTTTTTCTCAACTTCGGGTCACGTTCTAGGCCCAAGTTTGAACGAAGTGGTATTATGGGTTGAAAATGAAAGTTCTTTGTTTCCGCATATGAAATCATATTTGGATACCCATTTGAGAGTTGTACACTACAGTCTTGATTGCAGGCAAAGAAGCGTAGTTGTTGGCCCGCTTTTTCTCAACTTCGGGTCATGTTCTAGGCCCAAGTTTGAAGGAAGTGGGATTATGGGTTGAAAAGAAAAGATCTCGATTTCTACAGTCTTGATTTCGTACACTACAGTCTTGATTGCGGGCAAAGAAGCATACACTATAGTCTTGATTGTGGGCAAAGACGCGTAGTTATTGGGCCACTTTTTCTCGACTTTGGGTCACGTTCTAGACCTAAGTTTTAACAAAGTGGGATTATGGGTTGAAAAGAAAAGATCTTCGTTTCTACATATGAAATCATATTTGGATACCTATTTGAGAGTTGTACACTCCAATTTTGATTGCGGGCGAAGACGCGTCGTTGTTGGGCCTGTTTTTCTCAACTTCGGGTCACATTCCAAGCCCAAGTTTGAACGAAGTGGGATTATGGGTTGAAACGTATATTTCTTTGATTCCACGTATGAAATCATATTTGGATACCCATTTGAGAGTTGTACACTACGGTCTTGATTGCGGGTGAAGACGTGTAGTTCTTGCACCACTTTTTCTCAACTTTGGGTCACCTTCTAGGCCCAAGTTTGAACAAAGTGGGATTATGGGTTGAAACACAAAGTTCTTTGTTTCGACATATGAAATCATATTTGGATACCCATTAGAGAGTTGTACACTGCAGTCTTTATTGCGGGCGAAGACGCGTAGTTCTTGGGCCATTTTTTCTCAACTTTGGGTCACGTTCTAGGCCCAAGTTTGAATGAAGTGGGATTATGGGTTGAAATGCAAATTTCTTCATTTCCACGTATGAAATCATATTTGGATACCCATTTGAGAGTTGTACACTATAGTCTTGATTGCGGGCGAACACGCTAGTGAAACTAACAATGAAGTAGGAGAAAATAAAAATTAATTGAAATTTTAGCATAAAAAAGGAGAGTCCTTTAAGTGAGAACACATTTATCAATAACATGTTTATGAGTATTGCTATATTTCTTGGAATTGCAAATGAAATTACATTAAAATTTTATTTAGACTTCACTTAAACAAATTGAAGTTGAAGAAAATTCTCAAAATATACCACATATGTATTCTAATTAGTACAATGGTTAGAAAATATAGAATATCCAGTTGGAGAGTGGCTTAATTGCCAGTTATAATAATGGTTGGCAACCTTGAGGGATACCTTCGGTACATGGTTCGATTATTTGAGATAACCCTTGGAGTTTATATGTAATAATTGCAGGAATTAGAAATATCATGGGGTAAATGGAATTTTACCCAATGCTTTATTATTGGGATATTTCATTCCAGTGTTTGAACTATCATGAAGTCAGTAATGTATGGGAGAAAACTAGTTCGAAAAGGAAACAAATATGGAGAGAGAAAATGAAAGCTTTGAATGAGGCAGATACCATAATAGAGATTGTAGTAGCCAAATTAGAAAAGGACTATGAAGTTTGGATTAAAGTATCAAAGGAGGTATAAGCTAAAGGGGATAAGGTTTAGAAGTGTATGGAGGAATCCTACAACGAGGGAAGAAAACCAGAAGGAGGGAATCTAAATTCAAACATCAAGAGGTCAAAATGGGGCTTCAAGAAAAGGTATGCAAAATGATAAGTTTCTCAACAACTCCCAACAATCTTGGAATTTTGTTTTAAAAGGATAATCCTATTCATTAGTGAGCTCTATTCAAACTTCCAGTTTGTGAAAGGTCTTAGGAGAGCCCAAGTAAAGGGAAGAGGTTGGTATCCAAAAAGAGGTTTTAGGAAGGTATCCCATTGAGTTTGATAGGGTAGATAAGGGATGCCAAAAGTCAGAGGGAATCTTAGTTCCCTCATTAGGAAAAAATAAGTAGAGGATTTCCCTTTGATTTTTGAAGGGAGTATCAAGCTTATATATTTTCTTAGGTATAGAAAGAATCACTCTAGGAAGGGGTAGAGGGTGGATTGATAATAAATCCATAAAAAACTTTATCTATTGAAATAAAATCCTTTATAACATTAGAAAAGAGAAAATCTATGATAGGGATTAGATAAAGAAATATAATAACCAACAAACAAGATCTTAGTGTAGGAAAATTGTCTAAGAAGTTTTCCTAATGAACATCCTTTCCTTGGATATGAGAGGAGTAAGGAGTGCCCATAATAGGTTGTCCCTCAATAGCAAAGTTCCCCGTTTCCACGTATGAAACCATATTTGGATACCCATTTGAGAGTTGTACACTATAGTCTTGATTGCGGGCGAAGACGTGTAGTTCTTGGGTCACTTTTTCTCAACTTCGGATCACGTTCTAGGCCCAAGTTTGAAAGAAGTGGAATTATGGGTTGAAAAGCAAAGTTCCCCATTTCCATGTATGAAACCATATTTGGATACCCATTTGAGAGTTGTACACTACCATCTTGATTGCGGATGAAGACGTGAACTTCTTGGGCCGCTTTTTCTCAACTTCGGGTCACGTTCTAGGCCCAAGTTTGAACGAAGTGGGATTATGGGTTGAAAAGCAAAGTTCCTCGTTTCCATGTATGAAAACATATTTTGATACCCATTTGAGCATTGTACACTACAGTCTTCATTGCGGGCGAATATGTGTAGTTCTTGGGCCGTTTTTTCTCAACTTCGGGTCACGTTCTAGGCCCAAGTTTGAATGAAGTGGGATTATGGGTTGAAAAGAAAAGTTACCCGTTTCCATGTATGAAATCATATTTGGATAACCATTGGAGAGGTTCCCACTACAATCTTGATTGCGGGCGAAGACGTGTAGTTCTTTGGCCGCTTTTTCTCAACTTCGGGTCACGTTCTTGGCCCAAGTTTGAACGAAGTGGGATTATGGGTTGAAAAGCAAGTTTCCCCGTTTCCATGTATGGAACCATATTTGAATATCCATTTGAGAGTTGTACACTACAGTCTGGATTGCGAGCGAAGACGTGTAGTTCTTGGGCCGCGTTTTCTCAACTTCGAGTCACGTTCTAAGCCCAAGTTTGAACGAAGTGAGATTATGGGTTGAAAAGTAAAGTTCCTTGTTTCCATGTATGAAAACATATTTGGATACCTATTTGAGCGTTGTACACTACCGTCTTGATTTGGGGCGAAGACGTGTAGTTCTTGGGCTGCTTTTTCTCAACTTCGAGTCACGTTCTAGGCCCAAGTTTGAATGAAGTGGGATTATGGGTTGAAAAGAAAAGTTACATGTTTCCACGTACGAAATCATATTTGGATACCCATTTGAGAGGTTTCCACTACAATCTTGATTGCGGGCGAAGACGTGTAGTTCTTCGACCATGTTTTCTCAACTTCGGGTCATTTTCTAGGACCAAGTTTGAACGAAGTGGGATTATGGGTTGAAAAGAAAGTTTCCTTGTTTCCACGTATAAAACCATTTTGTGATACCCATTTGAGAGTTGTACACTACAGTCTTGATTGCGAGCGAAGACGTGTAGTTCTTGGGCCTCTTTTTCTCAACTTCGGGTCACGTTCTAGCCCCAAGTTTGAACGAACTGGGATTAAAGGTTGAAAAACAAAGTTCCTCGTTTCCACGTATGAAACGATATTTGGATACCAATTTGAAAGTTGTACACTGCAATCTTGATTGTGGGTGAAGACCTGTAGTGCTTGGGCCGTTTTTTCTCAACTTCAGGTCACATTCTAGCCCCAAGTTTGAATGAAGTGGGATTATGGGTTGAAAAGAAAACTTCTTTGTTTCCATGTATGAAAACATATTTAGATACCCATTTGAGCGTTGTACACTATAGTCTTTATTGCGGGCGAAGACGTGTAGTTCTTGGGCCTCATTTTCTCAACTTCGGGTCACGTTCTAGGCCCAAGTTTGAACGAAGTGGGATTATGGGTTGAAACGCAAAGTTCTCAGTTTTCACGTATGAAATCATATTTGGGTACCCATTTGAGAGTTCTACACTACAGTCTTGATTGTGGGCGAAGATGTGTAGATCTTGTGCCATTTTTTCTCAACTTCGGGTCACGTTCTAGGCCCAAGCTTGAACGGAGTGGGATTATGGGTTGAAATAAAAAGTTCTTCGTTTCCATGTATGAAATCATATATGGATACCCATTAGAGAGTTTTACACTATATTCTTGATTGCGGGCGAAAATGTGTAATTCTTGGGCCGCTTTTTCTCAACTGCAGGTCACATTCTAGGCCCAAGTTTGAACGAAGTGGGATCATGGGTTGAAATGCAAAGTTCTTCGTTTCCACGAATGAAATCATATTTGGATACCCATTTGAGAGTTTTATACTACAGTCTTGATTGCGGGCGAAGATGCATAGTTCTTTGGCCTCTTTTTCTCAACTTCGGGTCACGTTCTACGCCCAAGTTTGAACGAAGTGGGATTATGGGTTGAAACGTAGAATTCTCCGTTTCCACGTATGAAATCATATTTGGACATGC
The DNA here is from genome assembly GCA_009831015.1 of Picea engelmannii. Classification (NCBI taxonomy): domain Eukaryota; kingdom Viridiplantae; phylum Streptophyta; class Pinopsida; order Pinales; family Pinaceae; genus Picea; species Picea engelmannii. The sequence goes on along the minus strand of ML777368.1, from coordinate 86,573 downwards.
ATTTGAGAGTTCTACACTGCAGTCTTGATTGTGGGAGAAGATGTCTAGTTCTTGGGGTGCATTATCTGAGCTTTGGGTCACGTTCTAGGCCCAAGTTTGAACGAAGTGGGATTATGGGTTGAAAAGAAAAGTTCTTCGTTTCCACATACGAAATGTTATTTGGATACCCACTTGAGAGTTGTACACTCCAATCTTGATTGCTGGCGAAGACGTGTAGTTCTTGGGCTGCTTTTCCTCAACTTCGGGTCAAGTTTTGGGTACAAGTTTGAACGAAGTTGGATTATGGGTTGAAAAGCAGAGTTCTCCATTTCCATGTATGAAATCATATTTAGATACCCATTTGAGATTTGTAGACTACAATCTTGATTGCGGTGAAGAAGTGTAGTTATTGGGCCTCTTTTTCTCAACTTCGGGTAACGTTCTAGGCCCAAGGTTGAACGAAGTGGGATTATGGGTTAAAACACAAAGTTCTTCGTTTCCACGTATGAAATCAGATTTGGATACCCATTTGAGAGTTGTACAATACAGTCTTGATTGCGGGCCAAGAGGTGTAGTTCATGGGCCTCTTTTTCTCAAGTCCGGGTCACGTTCTAAGCCCAAGTTTGAACGAAGTGGGATTATGTGTTAAAAACCAAAGTTCTTCGTTTCCACGTATGAAATCATATTTGGATACCCATTTGAGAGTTTTACACTATAGTCTTGATTGCGGGTGAAGACGCGTAGTTCTTAGTCCTCTTTTTCGCAACTTCGGGTCAGGTTCTATGCCCTAGTTTTAACAAAGTGGGATTATGGGCTAAAACGCAGTGTTCTCCGTTTCCACGTATGAAATCATATTTGAACATCCATTTGAGAGTTGTGCACTACAGTCTTGATTGCGGGCGAAGACGCCTAGTTCTTGGGCCGCTTATGGGTTGAAAAGTGAAGTGGGATTATGGGTTGAAAAGCGAAGTGGGATTATGGGTTGAAAAGAAAAGTTCTTCATTTCCACATATGAAAGCATATTTGGATACCCATTTGACAGTTGTATGCTACAGTCTTGATTACGGACGAAGATGTGTAGTTCTTCGACCGGTTTTTCTCAACTTTGGGTAACGTTCTAGGCCCAGGTTTGAACGAAGTGGTATTATGGGTTGAAACACAAAGTTCTTCGTTTCCACGTATGAAACCATATTTAGATACCCATTTAAGAGTTGTACACTATAGTCTTGATTGGGACCGAAGACATGTAGTTCTTGGACCGCTTTTTCTCAACTTTGGGTGACATTCTAGGACCAAGTTTGAATGAAGTGGGATTATGGGTTGAAAAACAAAGTTCTTTGTTTCCACGTATCAAATCATGTTTGGATACCCATTTGAGAGTTGTACACTACAGTCTTGATTGCGGGCAAAGACGTGTAGTTCTTGGGCCACTTTTTCTCAATTTCGTGTCACGTTCTAGTCCCAAGTTTAAACGAAGTGGGATTATGGGTTGAAACATAAAGTTCTCCGTTTCCACGTATGAAATCATTTTTGGATACCTATTTGAGAGTTGTACACTACAGTCTTGATTGTGGGAAAAGACTTGTAATTATTGGGCCGCTTTTTCTCAACTTTGGGTCAAGTTTTAGGCCCAAGTTTGAACGAAGTTGGATTTTGGGTTGAAACGCAAAGTTCTTCGTTTCCACATATGAAATCATCTTTGGATACCCATTTGAGAGTTGTACACTACAGTCTTGATTGCGGGCAAAGACGTGTAGTTCTTGGGCCGTTTTTTCTCAACTTCAGGTCACATTCTAGGCCCAAGTTTGAAAAAAGTGGGATTATGGGTTGAAATGAAAAGTTCTCCATTTCCACGTATGAAATCATATTTGGATACCCATTTGAGAGTTGTACACTACAATCTTGATTGCAGGCACAGACATGTAGTTCTTGGGGCGCTTTTTGTGAACTTCGTGTCACGTTCTAGGCCCAAGTTTGAACGAAGTGGGATTATGGGTTGAAATGCAGAGTTCTTCGTTTCCAAGTATGAAATCATATTTGGATACCCATTTGAGAGTTGTATGCTACAATCTTGATTGCGGGCGAAGATGTGCAGTTCTTGGTCCGTTTTTTCTCAACTTCGGGTCACTTTCTAAGCCCAAGTTTGAACGAAGTGGGATTATGGGTTGAAACATAGATTTCTTCGTTTCCACGTATGAAATCATATTTGGATACCCATTTGATAGTTGTAAACTACAATCTTGATTGAGGGCGAAGACGCCTAGTTCTTGGGCCGCTTTTTCACAACTTTGGGTTGCTTTCTAGGCCCAAGTTTGAATGAAATGGGATTATGGGTTGAAACACATAGTTCTCTATTTCCACGGATAAAATCATATTTTGATACCCATTTGAGAGTTGTACACTACAATCTTGATTGCTGGCGAAGATGCGTAGTTCTTGGGCCTCTTTTTCTCAACTTCCGGTCACATTCTAGGACAAAGTTTGAACGAAGTGGGATTATGGGTTGAAACGCAGAGTTCTTTGTTTGCACGTATGAAATCATATTTGGATACCCATTTGAGAGTTGTACACTACAGTCTTGATTGCGGGCGAAGACGTGTAGTTCTTGGGATGCGTTTTCTCAACTTCGTGTCACGTTCTAGGCCCAAGTTTGAATGAAGTGGGATTATGGGTTGAAAAACAAAGTTCTCCATGTCCATGTATGAAATCATATTTGGATACCCATTTGAGAGTTGTACAATACAGTCTTGATTGTGGGTGAGGACATGTAGTTCTTGGGCTGCTTTTTCTCAACTTGGGGTCACGTTCTAGGCCCAACTTTGAACGAAGTGGGATAATGGGTTGAAAAGCAAAGTTCTATGTTTCCGCGTATGAAATCATATATGGATACCCATTTCATAGTTGTACACTACAGTCTTGATTGTCTGCGAACGCCTGCTTTTTCTCAACTTCGGGTCACATTCTAGGCCCAAGTTTGAACGAAGTGGCATTATGGGTTGAAATGAAAAGTTCTCCATTTCCACGTATAAAATCATATTTGGATACCCATTTGAGAGTTGTACACTAAAATCTTGATTGCGGGCAAAAACGTGTAGTTCGTGGGCCACTTTTTGTCTACTTCGTGTCACGTTCTAGGCCCAAGTTTGAACGAAGTGGGATTATGGATTGAAATGCAGATTTCTCTGTTTCCAAGTATGAAATCATATTTGGATACCCATTTGAGAGTTGTACACTACAATATTGATTGCGGGAGAAGACGTGTAGTTCTTGGTCCGTTTTTTCTCAGCTTCGGGTCACGTTCTAGGCCCAAGTTTGAATGAAGTGGGATTATGGGTTGAAACATAGAGTTCTTCGTTTCCACGTATGAAATCATATTTGGATACCCATTTGAGAGTTGTACACTATAGTCTTGATTGCTGGCGAAGACGCGTAGTTCTTGGGCCACTTTTTCTCAACTTTCGGTCATGTTCTAGGCCCAAGTTTGAACGAAGTGGGATTATTGGTTGAAACGCAGAGTTCTCCGTTTGCACATATGAAATCATATTTGGATACCCACTTGAGAGTTGTACACTATAGTCCTGATTGCGAGAAAAGACGCGTAGTTCTTAGGCCACCATTTCTTGGCCACCATTTGTACACTACAGTCTTGATTGCTGGCGAAGATGCGTAGTTCTTGGGCCACTTTTTCTCAACTTCCGGTCACGTTCTAGGCCGAAGTTTGAACGAAGTGTGATTATGGGTTGAAACGCAGAGTTCTCCGTTTTCACATATGAAATCATATTTGGATACCCACTTGAGAGTTGTACACTACAGTCCTGATTGCGAGCAAAGACGGGTAGTTCTAGACCCGATTTTGAATGAAGTGGGATTATGGGTTGAAAAGAAAAGTTCTTCGTTTCCACGTATGAAATCATATTTGGATACCGACTTGAGAGTTGTTTACTACAGTCTTGATTGCTGGCGAAGACGCGTAGTTCTTGGGTCGTTTTTTTTCAACTTCGGGTCACGTTCTAGGCCCAGGTTTGAATGAAGTGGGATTATGGGTTGAAAAGCAGAGTTCTCCATTTCCATGTATGAAATCCTAATTGCGGGCGAAGACGTGTAGTTCTTGGGCCGCTTTTTCGCAACTTCGGGTCATGTTGTAGGCCCATGTTTGAACAAAGTGGTTTTATCTGTTGAAAATCGAAGTTCCTTGTTTCCACGTATGAAACCATATTTGGATACCCATTTGAGATTTGTACACTATAGTCTTGATTGTGGGCGAATACTTGTAGTTCTTGGGCTGCTTTTTCTCAACATCGGGTCATGTTGTAATCCCAAGTTTGAACAAAGTGGTATTATGGGTTGAAAAGCAAAGTTCCTTGTTTCCACGTATGAAACCATATTTGGATATACATTTGAGAGTTGTACACTACAGTCTTGATTGCGGGTGAAGACGTGTACTTCCTGGGCCACGTTTTCTAAACTTTGGGTCACGTTCTAGGCACAAGTTTGAACAAAGTGGGATTATGGGTCTAAAAGCAAAGTTCCCCGTTTCAACGTATGAAACCATATTTGGATAACCGCTTGAGATTTGTACACTACAATGTTTATTGGGGGTGAAGACGTGTAGTTCTTGGGTATCTTTTTCTCAACTTCGGGTCGTGAACTAGGCCCAAGCTTGAACGAAGTGGGATTATGGGTTGAAAAGCAAAGTTCCACTTTTCGACGTATGAAATCATATTTGGATACCCATTTGAGAGTTGTACACTATGGTCTTGATTGCGGGCGAAGACGTGTAGTTCTTGCGCCGCTTTTTCTCAACTTTGGGTCACGTTCTAGGCCCAAGTTTGAACGAAGTGGGATTATGGGTTGAAACACAAAGTTCTTTGTTTCAACATATGAAATCATATTTGGATACCCATTAAAGAGTTGTATAGTACAGTCTTGATTGCGGGCGAAGACATGTAGTTCTTGGGTCGTTTTTTCTCAACTTCGGGTCACGTTCTAGGCCCAAGTTTGAATGAAGTGGGATTATGGGTTAAAATGCAAATTTATTCATTTCCACATATGAAATCATATTTGGATACCCATTTGAGAGTTGTACACTATAGTCTTGATTGCGGGCGAAGACGCGTAGTTCTTGGTCCTCTTTTTCTCAACTTCGGGTCACATTCTAGGCCCAAGTTTGAATGAAGTGGGATTATGGCTTGAAAAGAAAAGTTCCTTGTTTCCACGTATTGTTATAACCCTAAATTTCACCATCCATGCTTACCTAGCATCAGGCCAACTCATTGCCCTTCATTGCCAAATCCATGCTGAATAGACTCTTTGAAAACCTCTCAAACCAAGTAACCCGCGCCCTAACCCACTCCTGGGCACGTTGGAACGCTGGCAGGCCTTATACTGCACGTGTTGGAATGCGGGCTGGCCCACTACAACCAGCGTTTACCTAACAAAGCAAAAAATCAAGAAAGTTTCCGCCGGGACGAAAAGCTTTGGGTCAATTAACTGGAACTCCCAGCCATGCATGGCCGAGAGTTCGTCTAAAACCCTAGCTCCTTCTAGCCTATAAAAGAAGGGGTAGGGGTACTATTCAAAGGAGGAAAATCATAGAAAAGAAACTCTGCCCAATTGCCGGATCCGTTTTGTCCCAACCCTTTAGCCTTTCCTCAAGCTTTAGGAGAATTCAAGCAAAGCAGTTGGAGGACAAAGAAGAGGAGGAGCCCAGGATCAGGATCGAGGAACGGTGGCCGGTCTCTATAATCATTATAAGTTGATTCATCTTGAGATAAAAAAAAAGATATTTTTCCCGTCCCAAATACACGAGTTTTATATGTTTTATTTAATTTTTGTTTAATCTCTAACCCTCTAGTAGAACAATAGCATGCATGCGTAGTTTTGTCTTGATTGCAGGATCGCTTTTTGGAAGGAGCAACAGAAGCAAGGAGATAAAGCTCAACGGAGGATCTACACCAACCATTGATAAAAAGGTTAGTTGGTTCTTCCCATGTTTGCTTGTGAAAAAGGGTTTTAGGTTGGGGTAGAAGGTTAAAGGTTATTTCTGAAGGGTCATGATCTGCATGCAAGTTTAAGCCCTAGCTTGTTATTCCGTAGGGTAGAATAACCCCACAACAGAATTGACGACTCCATTGGAGATATTTACTCTTAGGGTTTCTCGGATTTAGTTAAAGGTTCTTGGGTAGTTCAAAGAAGTTGAGTTTTTTGTTTCTTTGTTGTTTTTGTTTTCTGTTAGGTCAAAAGCTAGCAGGGAACCTGGTTATTAATACCAGTTTTTCCTTGGTTGTTGCTTGACATTTATTCTTGGGATAAACAGAGGTACACGCGGCCTGCAAAAGGCTTGCACGCATGTGACCCGTGCCCTAACCTTCTACAGCCCGCGTGTGAACGCCTGTTGTAGTGGTTTCAGTAACGTGTAGAACCCAGGAAGCTTAAGAGGCAGTCTCCTCTTCCCTGTCAGAAGTTTTACCTTCTCAGGGGGCTTTCTGGATCCTGTCTGGGTCTTGTTGGTTTATTGTCTTGCTTTCAGTCTACCTTATTGTTTTGGTTATTCTTTGCGTTTGTTTTCTTTTTTGAAAATTTTCCTTTTCTGTTAAAGTAGAAACATCCAAGCCTTTTAGAGACCTTGGTTGTCAATACCAGAGGCCTTTTTCAGGTCTGGGCTGCCTGTGTGGTGCTTTATCCTAGCTTTTATACAGACCCGCGGCCTGTTTAGGCTTAGCCCACGGGTACCCGCGTGCTGTTCTAGCTTAGCACGCGTTTGCACGTGTGCTGTCTTGGTGACAGTCGCGGGCTTGATTGAAAGCTTTTCAGCTTGGGTGGGGCAGTTATCCCTTCCTGTGGTGAAAAGAGCTCCTCTCAGGGGCATAGAGTCTGGAGCTGCAAAGTCAGCAGGTTAGGGCATCTTATCCTTAGCCTGTGTTTGTTAGTTGATGTTTTGATAGAAAAGACAAAAGAGAGAAAATATTTGTTTTGTGGTTTTTAGGCAAGTGTTAGAATCGGTGTTGTCTTGATTGTTTTTTCGCATTTTGTGCTCTGATTCTTTGCGATCTGCGCTTTAATCCAGAGTTTTCTTTTCATTCTCTTGGTTTTGTTCTTGTCAACATTTTTCCTTGTTGCGTTATTTGGCAATAAAATAAAATAAAAATTTCTTGTTTCATTTTCTTCTTGGTTTGAAGATTGTGTTGTTGCATCAGTAGCTTGGAAAGAAGTCTTTTTGCATAAGTTTTTGCAGTGCATGTAGAGTATAAGTAGCTCGCAGATTTGAGCGAAAGTCCTTCATATTTACTGCATGAAATCTTAGTAAATTTGAAAAGAAAAGAAGTCTTTCTTGTTGAAAAGTTGTTGGTTTTGCATTTTAGTAAAATTTTTTGTTTCCAAGCATTTCTTGTTCATTTTGCTTTGAGTCTTTTTACACACCATCAGTTTCACTTTCGTACCTTGTGACTTAAAAATCCCATTAAAAGAAACGCTAATTAAAAGCAATTAGACTTTTCTGTTTGTAGGGTGCATACACTAGCTCAAGAATAGGGCCTTGGAATAGGTTGGAGAGTAAATTCTCCAAGGCCACCCAAACCAAACATTGGAGTCTGTCAATAGGGAGTGTAGAAGTCCAGTTACGGAAAGTTATTCAGGACCCCCCTCTAACACAGGGGCTAAACACGAGGTCGCGTAAGGAAAGGTAGTGGAGATAACCCCTCCAAAGCTGGACCGAGCGTTGTGGAGAACACATATAGAGGATTTGTTAATGGATTCCGTCGTTTGCATTTGCCACAGAGCTTAGTGGGTCTCGAATCCGTTCGAGGTCCTCAGTTGTCTTCTGGACCATTTTCTCTCGATACCCTTGATAGGTTTCGGGCTTGATACCCTGCTCATTGTGGTCTACCCAACTATCGACTGTACCCGCCTGATGACTGTTCACGTGCTGGCAAATTATTTGCCAATTTTTTCTAGGGACATACACAGGTGACTGCGGGGGTATACCGCGGTACCTAGGACAGACATCGGGCCACACTTTGCAGAGTATACCCGGAGGGTGCTTCCATATTCGAGTTGCACTTGCACTAGTAAGTTGCTCTAGTGTTGGTTGTTGTAACTGTTCTTCCAACTAGTTTAGTGCTTGCTTGATTTATCTTCTAGGGGCTTTCTTTTAGTGTGTGTTGTTGTTTGTTCGTGTAGAATACCTTAGCGTGTCGTGAATCTTCTCACACAGTGGAGGATTCGGAGCTCCGCCGGTCATGAAGGCTTCTGGGCCTGCCGCCGGTTACACTGGAGCCACCCCAACCACCATTGAGGTGAAAGCTAGACCATCAAGGGTCTTTCGAAGTAACCCGGGCTTTTGAGCCCGAACAACCCCCCGAGGAATCGACCGCCAATATTGGATTGGTTGAGACCTCAAACAATGATACTTGGCCGAAAATTATTGTGCCAATTCAATTTTACGAAAGCCTGTCAGTGCCTAACCCAGTTATGGAACCAAACTCTGTTACTTCCTCTGGGATTTCTTCCATTCCCATCACCGTTGCTACCACAGGAGAAGCTTCTCCTAACTTGCCTTTGTCGATGATCCGGGCCACCATGGTCTCGGCCGCAACTACGTCGCACAGTGGACCGACCCCATCTATATCGGTGGCCACACCTCCTTACACACCTAGTGCGATAGGCCCTCCGTTTTCATACGGTATGCCTAGTTCAGGTACAAGTCCTGCACTCACTTCCTCCACTTTACAGACTTTGGGTCTGGGGGCAGGGAGCTCTAACGCTCCTCTGCAAGGTCAACTTGGGGGCATTCCTGTCCCTTTCAATGCTTTTCCTTACGCCGGAGGTCATATCCCTCCTTCGTCCCCTTTGCTTGGTGGATTGCATCAACAGTCCATCGGGCCACCTGCACACACGAGTCCATTTGGAGCCGGGAGTCAAGGAACACCTGCGTAAACTTTACCGGTAGGTTCATCGCCGTTTGTTTGGAACAGGACGTTTGGTAATAACACTTTCGCATTCGCTACTTTCCCATCAGGGGGCACACCCATTTTTGGACAGTCTACGCTGGCACAGGGTACTACTCCTGCGCTGGGGGCACATATACCAGGACCTTGAAACTCAGGTCAAGGATCCGTTCCTTCATCTGGAATGTCGCTCTGGGGTAATTTTTTCCACAGTCAATGGAACCTCGGACAGACTTCTATGCCTCTCCCCTCGGGACCGGCATGGGGTAATCCTTCCCAAAGTCCGTCAAACACGATGAATTCCCAACATCCTATGTCCTTCATGGGGAATCATCCAATGATGTCTCCTCATATGCAAAACCCTTACACTGGTCAGGGCCATGGTTTCTACCAGAACCCGGGCCAGCAGCCAAAATTTTCTTGGCGACCTGGTGCCATTCAAACTCTAGGACCCTTTTATCCAGGCTATCAGCAACAACCCAAACTACCATTCCTGGCAACGTTACACTTGCTCGATTTGACATGGTTGTTAAATGATCCTATCTGTCACGATGCACGTTGGCCTCCTATGCCGACGAAGTTGCCTTCGGACATCCCAAAGTTCGAGGCCAAGCCTAACGAAGATCCAGGTGATCACGTGACTAGTTTCCACCTTTGGTCTTCATCTAACTCACTGAAAGATGACTCCGTCCAGTTGCGATTGTTTCAACACACTCTTATTGGGAGTGCCGCAAAATGGTACATTGAGCTTGATCGTTCACGATACTCTTCTTTTGGCGAACTGGCGATGGCCTTCCTTAACCATTTCCAGTTACCTGTGAGATATGACGCCGGCACAGAATTGCTAGCCAATTTCGAGCAGACGACAACGGACCATATCTCAGATCATATCCGAGAGTGGTGACACCGAAAGAGTCTTATCAAGGTACCCGTCCCACCAACATTCCTGCTTGAGTGGTTCCTTAAGTCTTTAGTTCCACAGTTATCCAAAGACGTCACGACTTCAGGGGTTTTCTCCAAGGAAGATGCCATCATGAGAGCTCAACAGTTTGAGCTTATCTATTCCCAGTCTGGTCTATTATACAACATCCTGCCGGATGCACCACGATCGATACTAGATAAAACCAGACAGAGAGCCAGACCACATGCCGAAGGTATCGTTGGTTCGGTACAAACTAAGCCTGCTAAGAAATTGAAAAAACAATTGCAACAGTTATCTATACAACACTCAGTGGCCAGCCAGACTACTGCTTTGGCTGCTCCTCCTACTCAAACTTCGGAAGTACACTCCATACAGATGACTAACCCAAAGGCCAACCAGCAGCCCGAAGGGAAGAAAAAACAACGCAAGAAGAGTAAGGGGGATAAAAAACCAAATGATAATGCTGGCGAGGGCACCACGGAAAAGAGGAAGGCGAGGTATCCATGCAACTTATGTGCGGAAGACCACTCGACCCATCTATGCCCTCGACTTGCAGAGGCCCATAAGTTTGTCACACAGCAACAACAAGCCATGTTGACTAATCCCTTTCAGCATGGGAAAAATTTAACTCAAGCCTCTACAAGTGCCCAGGGGGGCATCCAAGAAACTTGCCCTCCCCCAAACAATTCCTCTTCCACGAACGTATACATGGTTAAAAGTGATGCTTTCATAACGACTAGAGCGCACGACTATAGCAAACCAAGCGCCTCTGAGAAGGGAAAAGAAGCCGAGATCCCATCTCTTCCTCTACAGATCGAGAAGACGTTGGGTGAAACAATGACACGCATTCCAAAAGGTGCATTTAAGCGAGCTTCTCACAATCCAAACGCAAGGGCCGCCCAGAACTACTCTGTGGTGGAAGATTTATCACAAACCCCTTGTGCTATGTCCGCTTTGGAGGTCCTCCAAAGTTGCCCTGCTTAGAGGAAAGCCTCGTTGACTGCTTTAGGCTCTACTGAGACTTGTAACCCGGGTACCATCATGTTAGATATGACTGACTTGAAACCTCGTTTTCCTTACCACGTCGCATTTCAGATAGTAGTGGCTCATCCCACGAAAAATTTTACACGAAATATTTTCCGCACGGTGGTAGACGAGGGCGCTTCGACTTGCGTTATGTCGTTAGCATGCTGGAAAGCCCTTGGCCAACCTGAGTTGTCTCCGTCACCTACTCTCCTCACTGCGTTCGATGGTCGTTCTTTCCGACCGCATGGAATCATTCCTTCTTTCCTTGTCCAGTTAGGGGGGAAGACCGTGTGCGTCGAAGTAGAAGTAGTTGATGCCCCCATCGACTACAATCTATTGTTAGGTCGTAGTTGGAATTATGTAATGCAAGCGGTGGTCGCTACAATTTTCCGAGTCTTATTGTTTCCACATGAAGGCCAGATAGTGACCATTGATCAGTTATCCTTCTCTCGACCTGACCCAGCTTTGGGGGCATCCACGATTCCCATGATAGATAATCCTCAAGCCGGTGTCGTCAACATAGGATTTGGTTTGTGCCCATATTTGATGAGTACTTTCGATTACCCACCTCCTCATGGAAATGTCAAGTTTATATCAAACCACCACAAGGCTGAGATTTTCCATGTTTCGTCGTTCCGCATGACTTACTTTCAGGATCCGTGGATTCTTCCTTCCCCATCAGCCACGATGGATGAGACAGGGCACACTGGCATGTCCATGCCCTTGTCGGTCGCTGAAGTATCGTACTCTTTAGTCTAGCAAGCTTCAACCACTCCTGATCCGACTCCTGTACAAGAGTTGGATCCACTTCTAGAGCCTATCTGGGCTCAGGGTTCTCATGCTACCACCGATTCGTTAGACTTAGTATTGCCTTTGGACGAAGCTGTAATTGAAGCAATGACTAGTCCGGACAAACCTTGGGAAGATCTTCATCATAGATCATATTTCCTCCCAGAGTTGCACCGACTCGAGGCAGGAGAATTCACTATCACCATGACGGGAGATCAGCCGTGTCCTATTAACCTCTTAGCTACACAGAAAATTTATGCTGAGGGGAATATGGCGACTATCGTTGAAACCATACCTATTAACATCTCCCGAAACCCTGGCGTCGTGGAGAATGTCTTCGTCGGAGCGGATTTCTCCCCCGAAGAGGTTCAAATTTACACAGATCTTTTCAAAGAATTCCACGACGTTTTTGCCTGGTCTTATGAGGAAATGCCAGGCATCGACCCACAAAGAGTCTATCATGAGCTAACTTTGTTGTTTTCCAAGATTGCTTTGAGATCCAAAAGCAACATCCGACGAGACTGCATTTATGCTTTTCGATCTTGTCCGGATTAACTGAAAAAAGTAACCATTGTGGAGTCTTCTTTAAGCCCTTTTCAGACTCCTTAAAGATGAAAAGATTGCCGAGTGACCTTGTTTATTCACACTCGTTAACCTGGTCCAGAAGAACATTCCTTAAACGGGTCTCCTTTTAAGCCCTTTTCAGACCCTCTAAACATGAAAAGATTGCCGAGCGATCTTGTGACCTTTCACGCTCGTTAAACTGAAATTTGAAGTCACGTCTGTCCGACGGTAGTTTACCCCTTTTTCGGTCCGGATGGTCAATTGTACGAACAAAGGAATACTCTATTGAATGTCCATTCTTTAGAAGAGTATCCTCAGGTATAATTTTATTCCTTTTTCGGGCCTGAGGGACTAAATTTACGAAAAAGAAACCCCCACGGAGTCCATAGTTAAGCTCTTTTCAGACTCCCTAAAATTGAAAAGATTGTCGAGAGACCTTATTCTTTCACACTCGTTAAAATGGTCCAAAAGAACATTCCTGATGGAGTCCATAGTTAAGCTTTTTTCAGACTCCTTAAAATTGAAAAAATAGCCGAGTGATCTTGTCCTTTTCACACTCGTTAAAATGGTTTTGAATTGACGTCTAATTGGTGCTAGTTTATCCCTTTTTCGAACCGACTAGACTATTGACGAAAAAGGTACCCCCATGGAGTTTCCTTTTATTCTTTTTTTGACTCTCTAAATATGAAAAATCACCGAGATTCCCTTCTTTGGGCTCGTTAAACTTACATCGAAGGACGTTACCATTGTGTGTTCTATCAACCGCATTTGCATCCTTTACCCATCAGCCTAGTAATAGTTTGCCTTTGCGTCTTAACACCTTTGGCCACTGGAGGATTTTTCC
>ML777368.1:39742-58289 GCA_009831015.1 Picea engelmannii | reverse complement strand
GATGAAGTGACTTTGGAATCCAATGTTGGCACAAAATGAACATCAAACATTGGCGTAACAACAATATATCTCACCACAGTCACCTTAGTGAGAAATACCGACTTTTAGGGATGGAAAATGCCCAACCCAAGGGAGGCATCCTCGATGATCTAAAGGGATGGGTAATTTAAGGATATGTTTAATATATACCCCCCTCTTAGTGGTCACCTAATTCAAGAATGTCTATGTCCGAGAAATCGAGGAAAAAAAGAGTAATTGGTGTACTTTCCTAGACCAATAATAATATAGCATATATATAGCAATTTTCAAGTACAAGAATGATAATAAGACCTCAATAGACAATAGATAATCAAAAAGTTATGTTGGCTGAAGTAAAACTGCAGGGAATTATTATTTTATAACAACAATTAATATTTTGTAACAACCACAAAAAACTCTACTTAGAATAGCATGAAAGTACAGTGAAAACTTAGCAATTATTCCATAGATCAATTAACACTTTCCTAGAGAAATTTATGAGTGTGTTAAGTCATTGTTAGTTGGGTGTACGCACAAAACTACAATATTTAAGATGGTTGTAGCAATATATTTGTAACAACAAAAACACAATTAGTCAATTTAGCTAACCTAGGGTTAGAACTAGTTAATGAAAGCACTGAAGAAAAGAGTGTAAGAGTTGTTTAGATCAATTCCTTTAACAAGAGAAAGTAGAAAACATTGCCTTTGGGCTTATGGTGTCAATTATAGCAGCAAATTTACTTGGAGAAATAAATGATTATAGTGGTCAAAGGATAAAGAGATAAATGATAGAGGTGTTGGAACTTCAAGGCCTCAAGCATTCAAGTCTCAAATATGAATTCCACTAGAGAATAAGGACTTTTAGGCCCTAGCGAATCCTTCTCTCCTTCTACTATTAAAATGTATTATTGCAACTAGAAACTAGAATAAGGCTACTGAAGTGCTAGGGATTTATAATCCTATCCTAGATAAGATATCCTTGACAATTTAACAAGTAGAAATACTAAAGAGAGAGATAAACACTTTATGTTTCTCTCCTAGGGTTTTAAGCAAGTAATTTCATAATCTTCAATATTAAACATGTAAAAGCACCACAAGCATTTATTACATAAACAAAAATTCAGATTTTTTACTTCCTTAACTAAGAATAACCAAGGAAAACCCTAGTTGAAGTCTTTCCACCACCAAAATAGCTAAAACACATCACAAGAAGCTAGTTTTTTCAAGAAAGTGGACACTAGTAATTTCAGCCAAGTACCCCAATAGGGCGAAAATTTCAGAGCTCAAGTCATCTTGTGAGGAAGAGTTAAGATAAAATAAATATTTTAAAGGTGTATTTATATTACCTTTTACCCAAAATGTCAACTTTAGAATATAAATAAGGGTTGACCTCTAGAATTTTCCCTTTAAAATCCAATTTTAATAAAATTACATGAAAAACCCACTAGATGGTGACGTTTGGCTCCACAACGGTGACGTTGAGGTAGAAGGGTGCAATGTTAGGACTACAAAGGCCATCAATCATGCCATACTTTCCAACGATCAAGTCAAAGCCTCCTCCATCCAAGGCCTCAATCCCTAAGTCACGTCAAGGGCTACTAGGGTGATGTCCAGACCTCTAAAGGCACAACGCCCATGTGGGATAAGGTGGGAGCCATCCATCGAGGCCTGTTAGAGTGCCTCCAAAGGAAATGACCTCCACCTCCTTCTTCATTGTGCAAGTTATGATCACAAGCTTACCCTAAACGTGGGGTCTCTGCATCCATCCTTAGGCTCCAAAGCCCCCATGAAGGTATGAACAAGTCACATCCTCATGCATACTTGTCCACCTGGAAAGGTCTAGTAAAGACAAATACGTAGACCCTCCAAGGGTCCATAAGTCACAAGAATCATGTCAAGTAAGTGACATCTAATCATCAAACCACATGACATTGTGCATCAAACCCCCCTTTTCAAACTAAGCAAATTCTCAAAGACCTTATACAATTTGTCAAATTTTGGTGTGGGAGGGGTGTCAAGGCATGTTATTGGGCGATTCAATCCCCCGAGTAAAGGGTGTTTCCCAAGGGAAACACATCTAATCCATGTATGAATATGAGGTTGAGCGAGGTAAAAATTTTGGGCATGGGGTTCATGAAATACAAGGGTTTGTATTGTCTTATTTATGGGTTCATTTGTAGAGCGTGTGTTGCACCTTTGTTTTCAATGCAACATTTTTCCAAGCCCATTTATTTCCATTAATTAATTAAAGTCCAAAGCAATTTGTTACTATAAGACATGGAAAGTAAAGAGTACCACAACGTCACTTGATATTAGATGTACATAGAGTTCCATATGCATGGAAAGAAAGGGACACTGCATAAGTGTACACACCTCAACCAATGGGACATCTATATAATGTGAGTTTGATTTTGCATATCTTTCAATTATTTTAGGAGAAACATTTCACTGTTCTCAAGACCTCTTGGGTGAGCATCTAGAAGGTTATGATTTGTCTTTTATCTTTTTCCAGCTACATTTCCCTCTGGGCCTTCAACCCCTTCTTCCCATGAAATGAGGTACAATCCCTTCTTGGGTTAGTGCACCCAAAAAATACCAAAAGATAAGCAAACGAAAGGGGGTAATAAAATATATTTTCATAATT
Source organism: Picea engelmannii (assembly GCA_009831015.1). Classification (NCBI taxonomy): domain Eukaryota; kingdom Viridiplantae; phylum Streptophyta; class Pinopsida; order Pinales; family Pinaceae; genus Picea; species Picea engelmannii. The sequence goes on along the minus strand of ML777368.1, from coordinate 55,627 downwards.
TCCTTAGTACCATTCACCATCGCATTGATATCAAAGGTTTTAAAAGGATTATTTAAACCCTTGAAATAAACCATTGATTATGTTTTTCTTCCATTCAATGTTAAGTGGCACATTGGTTTGGTTAAACTCTACTTTTTCCTCTTAATCATGGCTAAACATGGCCACAAATTGATTGTGTTATAATTTCCTTGCTTTTGAATCTTTTTGACAAATCTTATATGAAAATGGGTGCCTCAATCTTATCCATACAATCTATAAGAAAAAGGCCAAAATTTTTGGTTTTCTTTGCCAAAACAATATTTATTTTGGTTGAGACCTAGCAAATGTTACAAAATTTTGTTGTCCCGATGAAGTGACTTTGGAATCCAATGTTGGCACAAAATGAACATTAGCCATTAAAAGTATAAAGGGGCACAAAGTTCAAAAATGGACTCAAAAAATCATTTCAATTTTGGTACTCTTTGTAATTGTGAACACAATTAGGCTCCACTTCTTTTACGCTCAAATTGGATGAAGAATATCTAAATTATAGCCATCATAATATTAAACAAATCACTTGGGAAGGGGAGCTCCCATACTTAGTGGTATTGTGTTCCATGAAGTTCATCCTTCCTTTTAGTTAATCCCCCAGTTAATTAAGGTGATATCTTTCCTTGGCTATGTGAGGGGAAGATTATCACACACAGGGAGTGTTGAAAAAAAGGAGAACTCAACATATTTTGTGTGTTTTAGTTGCTATAAGAAGATAGCATTATTAAATAGGTAGACTCATTTGTTTGAAGTTATCCTCTGAATATATTTTTTGGATGTTATATTTTTTTAATTTGATTTGCATTTTCTTTTCAGAAAAACCATGACTGGTTAAGCTATAATTTGGACTTTTATGTCACTTATGCTCAAATAAATAAAACTAGTTTAACACGTTAGTTTGACACGTTAGATATGGGTGAAGAAGAGGCAAAGGTGGTCACTGTAGCGATGGAATCTGTGTTGGAGAAGATGAAATTACATGAGGAATGGGATAAAAATAAGAGGAAGTTGGAAGCTACTAAGGCAAAGAGTGCCCAAAATCAAAAACTGATTTTTAGAAGGGCTGAAAAATATATCAAGGTGTACATGGAACATATAACATATTAGTTGGATTTTCCACTTATTCTTTCATTGCATTATACCAACTAGAATCAAAATATGCCATTAGTCATTTCTAGTTTATATTGCATTATGGAATAGATGTTCCTATAGCATTCATTAGGCATTTCTACTTTATATTGCATTATTGGATAGATGTTCCTATAACACTCATTGCATTGCCTTCTGCTTTGGGATATATTAGAAACAACTCTAATTGAGAAGAATTGAGGCAACCATGAACCCAAAGGCCAGAGTAACAAAAGGGACAACATTGATACTCATATGTCTTGTATGTTCCCATGGGATTTTAAGGCCTCCTAAAACAATATATACTTGCCATAATAAAAAAACAAATATGCATTTATGTTGTTTATATCCATCTGGTTTCAAGGCCTAATATGGCAAGATTAGGTACCTAATATAATGGTGGAATTCATCCTATGTTCATTCCCTGCTCTAAATTTTGTTATATTGTGCAATTATCCTTTTATTGGTATCACAAGAACTCCATTACAACTCACATTACCCACTGTGAATAATTTATTAAACACTAGGAACTGAATATCATCCACATACCTTTTTATCCTAATCTTCCAAACAATTGAGAAAGCTTCAAATTTTGAACTCCATTGCTCAAATTCAAGAAACAAGAAAACTTCTTCTGTACCCAAACTCAAGGAAACCTGAGTAACTAAATTTCCAGGAATCTAAGAAAATAGGGCGAATTCAACTTCTAATGCCCATGAATCGAGCAATCCATGGAAAAGAATGACCTCCAATTCCCTGAATCAAGGATTCAATGGTGAACCTCAACAGAGTGAATCTAGTTAAATTTGATGGGATATTGATTTTGAGAGATTATTGGTTTTCAATTTTTTAGAAGCTTCAAGTGCTTCAACAATACTGATTTTGAGAGATTATGGGTTTTCAATTACTCAAGGAAACCTGAGTAACTAAATTGCCATGAATCTAAGAAAATAGGGCGTTCAACCTCCAATGCCCCTCAATCGAGAAATCCATGGAAAACAATGACCTCCAATTCTCTGAATCAAGGATTCAATGGCAAACCTCAATAGATTGAATCTAGTTAAATTTGATGGGATATTGATTTTGAGAGATTATTAATTTTCAATTTTTTAGAAGCTTCAAGTATCATAATTCTACTGTAGAAAGTTGTTGTAATTACTTTTTGACAAATTAAAAACCTTGAATTTTTTAAATCAAAGATAAATTTAACTTTGAATTTTTAAAATGGAAGATAAATATAACAGTATAGAAATGAAGATGAAAAATTATAAATATAACAATATAGATTACATTTTCACTAGGAAGTTCATAATTTCTTGGCCTCCTCTCCTAGCAATATTGCATTTCAACAATTCAGACTCTAGTAAGGATTTCAGATATGGCATCCTTACTGTAATGAATGAATAAAACAATAAACTAATAGGTCTCCTATATAAGGACTCCCACTGTAGAACCAAAGATAAATATAACCACACTACAGTTGCGTTGCCAAAAATGAAATCTACAGTTCCAAAATGCACATAAAGAGTGTCTTGGTAACCAGTGATACTGCATCGATAAATCGCAGCAAAATCGACCCCCATCCGTAGAGCCATGGTTTGATACTTCTCAGGTCCTGCATTGTTTATGAAAGTCATGTCACGTGTAATAAATCCTGCACCGGATACAACTGCATTAATGTAGGGATTCACTAGTCAGTGACTATTAATTGGCCTTAGCTCTATACATACATGTCATGAAAAAATGTTGAAAAACCAATCAACCAGCTACAAAGAAAAGAGTGTTTTAAGATATTGGATTAAACAATCAAAAAATGAAAACAGAAAGGCTTGGAAAAGTACCAAAGGTTGTTGAACTAAAGGTAGTAGAGCCATCCTTCACATTTCTGCAGTTTTTCCCTTGCCTTCCCCAACTAACATTATATTGGTTTTTCTTTTAGAAACCGTGACGGTTTCACTGTACAGTCCAGCTTTTACATATATGATGTATTTTTTGGCTATTTTTAGGAAGGTGCGTCGTTGACAGCATTGGCTATGCTTAGACAGTCGTGGCTACCATCCTTGGCCACAACAGCATCGGCTTTTAGATCTGCAGGGGAAAGTCGCAGGAGTAGGCGATCTTTTGTTGATAACCACAGAGGGAAATCCTTCACGCCATCTTGATCAATTCACAGGAGTAGGCGATCTTCATGGAATTCTTGATCCAGACCAGCGTTATTCACCTGACCTGTCTTTTCCAGGATCCGTCTGTTCACCCTGTTCCTCTGTTCACTATTTTCCAAGCTGGCGTTGCCTAACAAGGTCTGTAACATTGCCAGGGAATTGTTGATAAATTCGGATAACTTCTTTGATTCTTGTTTTATTTCATTGGTGATATTACTCTTCACATTGCCATCAAGTGTTGGAAACCCTCGAGGCATGTATCCTGGTTTGTAAGAGCGACACTGAGCCAAGTGTTGACATCAGACAAGATTGATAACGGATTCTTTCTGGACATCGCCTGCATGTTTACCAGCGAAGCATTGAGATGATATATGGTATCATGTAGAAGCTCCACACAATCTTCATACGCAGCACGTTCTGTTTCCTCTTGCCAAACGATATTGAGAGCCATGGATTGTCGGGCTCGATCCATCGTGGCTTTCACCGTAAGAGGAACCACGTCTTTGGGCTCCACCAACTGATGAACACCTGGATAGGTGACCAGTGTAGATATGCAAAGCTCCGGATACAATGTTTTGGTGTACGCAGTATATATTAGCTTGGAAGAATTGCAAGGGGATTTCAGACCTCCTCTTGTATGATCAATATCCTAGTTGGATCTGACAAAGATTACAAGTCTTATGATACATACAGAAACAAGAATTAGGGCAACTACAAACATCACCACTTTTTTCGTCCTGGCCTCATCATCTGATAATGGTATGTAATGGTATGGTGGATTCAGAGGCCTCATCTTGGACCGAGCCTCCCTCTTCTCTCACAATTCGGAACTTGGAGAAATAGCAAGGATGCAAAGAAATTCTCCCTCTTCTTTCGGAATTAAGAAGTTTGAAAAAACAAGCCGGAAGTTTGAAAACACAAGCCAGTAGTAGCAAAGGTGCAAAGAAACAAGCCAGTACTTCAGCAATTCAGAAATTTGAAAAAACAAGCGAGTTGTTTGAAAACACAAGCCACTAATAGAAAAGATGCAAAGAAACAAGCGAGTGCCGGGGAGAGCAAGAAAACAATATTTTAGATTGATACATAAACAGAGTTATATATTTGCCTTCCTCAACAGTAGGTTAAAGTCAAATCTTTTAACAATTATATATATTAAAGTAATAAAGTACCAAAAAGAATTACAATAAAAGGCACTCCGATAACAAAGAAACTAAGAGGCTCTCTGGTAGATATGTTGGTCTAAGATGCAAGTTCAAGTTCAAACATATCTATGTGAAATACGAACTATGGTAGGAACTAGCCTCTCCATCGCATCCATAAGAGCATTCATTTAGTCTAAAAAAAATAATAGATAATTGATCCAGATAGAAACGATTTGGATCGGATATCAGGGAACTATTACCTTTCTAGCTTCCAAAAGAAGTCGAGCCATAGTAATAAAAAGAATAACATGTTTTTCCATAGGTGAGTCTTCCTTCCTCTGACATATGTCGCCCGCAATTCAGAAGTTTGAGAAAACAATCAAGCAGTCACCCACAATTCGGAAGTTTGAGAAAACAAGCAAGTAGTCGCCCACAATTCAGAAGTTTGAGAAAACAAGCAAGTAGTCGCAAGGATGCAAAGAAACAAGAAAGTGCGAGCGAGAGTGGGAAAAAAAAGTTATATATTTGTGTTCCTAAACAGTTGTTAAAGTCAAATCTTTGACCCTTAATTTAAATCGTTCATTCCAATTTTTGTCTTATTCTCCATGATTTAATATAATTGAATATATTCATCAATTTCCCTCATAAATGTATTATCCTATACATCTTGAGTTATTCAATGTAATTGCTTCATTTGTATGGACTCTACAACATTAGTGGCATTGTAATTAGATATATTGTGTTTGGAGTTCCAAGAGAAAGCACCAAAAACTTTCCAATGTCCTATTTAAAAAAACACAAAAACTAGTTAATGACTTCTTTCAAAGGCCAATATTAATGTCTACCTGGATGCAAGAATCCTATAAATATATGGTTTATAATTTACCTAAAGCTTTGATAGTGGAAATAAGAAATATCAATTGTGTATAGGTGTTCAACATGTTCATGCCATGTTCAGGAGGGAGGCCTTCTTGAACTATTCATCATGGAGGTATTGTTGCCATTGAAAAGGATGATTATGAAAGAAGCTCCATGAAGAAGCTAATAAGTAAAGCATATGCATGGAGGATGGAGGGAAATTATATTTACATTGTGTTAAGATAATGTGAACTAATATTAGGACGATAAACGTTTGGATAATTCCAAATATTAGGAGGATAAGGTTTGGAGAATTCAAAATATTAAGAGGATATCAATTATTATATTACCTAACTATTGCATTATCTAAATACGATCGATTACTAATAAGACACATTCCACTTGATAATGATTCAATATATTACGCACATCACGTTTCATGAATATTAAGTCAATCTAATCAATTAAGATTTAAGGCAAGTAGATACATAGTGAAATGAGTGCCAAATTTCTAGACCATGGGCAATTTTTTAGATCTATCATAATCATAATTAAGGATGGATCACTATCATTAGTGTATTTTTTAAGAAAAACAAAAAGGGAATTTCATAGTGATTAAGTGCATAATGCATTTAACCTCCTTTACCACAATAAGTGAATAATTGGATATATAAATAAGAGTAGATATATAAATAACTACATTTAAAGATTATAAATGACGAGTCTCTTTGTATAAGAACATTTCTAAGTAAAACAAAAAAAAAGTGAATAATTGGATATATAAATAAGAGTAGATATATAAATAATTACATTTAAAGATTATAAATGATGAGTCTCTTTTGTATAAGAACATTTCTAAGTTCAAAAAATATATATTGAGGAACATTAAACACATAATGCAAGATAATAATCATGGAGTTATGATATCCATTGGGATATGGTATAATGGTCAATATATAACAACACCACAACAATCAATCAAGTTCAAACCTTGATGGGCATAGGGCCTTGGATTGTGTGTGTGTAATTAACTATATTATTAAAGTAATATTGTACCAAAAAGAGTTCCAATAAAACTAGTATGGTGCTAGCTTCCAAAGGAAGTGTAGCCATAGTAATGAAAAAAAAACATGTTTTATGGTATTTATCCTTCAAAGGATGAATTCCATCTCCATCAGTAGATCCATTTCCGAACTATAAAGATTATATGTAGTATTACAATGATTTTTCATTAACATATTAGCATGCAACCTGATAAATAAATATAGGGAACCAATACTATTTTGGACTATACATTGATAGAGGAGATTTCTCTTGGTTTTGAATTTATTATTTAATAATTATACTTTAAAGTATTTCTTTGACTACCTTGTTTACCTACAATCCCATTTTTGTTAATATAAAATAATTGTTATCATAAAAAATGTTTTATGGCTCAATTGGTCTAGACTCCATAAAATATATTGGATAAATTCTTGAATTTTCCCTAGATTATGTGGTGATTATGTGCAAATATGGTGCCACAAACAAAAATAAAAAAAATCAACAAAGGATCTCTACAATTTTAACGCAATAACATTGTTTATATTAGTCCTAACATGACATTGTCTAAAATCATTGTGGATCATGTGCTTATAATGCATGATAGTCTAGAGTCTTTCCTCGAGTTCATACATGAATTTTTTTAAATAACCAAAGACCAAGAAGTTTATTGATCTTCATTTATCCAAATGATACTAATAAAGAATTCACTCAACTAAATGAGCATTGGAATTCCTAATGAATCAAAGAATGTAATCAATGTTCTAAAAAAATCTCAATACATGGAAATTCTTCTCCTTAGTAATTACAAAACAAATAAGAGAAAGATATAAATTAAAAAGGTAGTGAAAAGAAAAAAATTGACAACATTCCAATTCATTTATAGTCCCACACAACAACCCCCGTCTTATTATGACTATATCTCCCAAAATTTCATCATCCCAACAAATAACAATGAACAATGTCTCTAAGTCAACTTCTACAACAAGTTTGTCTTTTCCTCCAACTATGTTAATTGCATCATTAAGGAAAACTTTGGCCTTTATACCTTTAAATTTATCTTCAATGTATGTTCCTCATAATGACCCTAATTATTTATTAGACTCACAATAGTTACAAGTCCAACATTAACAAGTATAATACACATACTGTCTCTAAGAGTTATTACTGTTTTTATAACATTGCATTTGAGTGATAATGAAGTAACATGCCATATTTTATGATCTTCTTTCAATCCATCTTTCTCTATAAAAAAAAAAATCTATATTAATCTTCAATAAATGTTCTTCATATTGACCTACCTTCTATTAATTTTTTATTAGATTTATAATCATTACAAGCCATAACCATAACTATTTCTCTAAACATCATTACTTCTTTTGTAACATTGCAGTTGAATCAAAATGAGTTAACATGCCATATTTTAGGATATTCTTAGAGTCCATCTTATTTTACTAAAAAAATGAATGGATATAAGAAGATTTAATTAATAGATTTTGTCTCATGACATTTAGTTTCAAGATGAAAAAGGAGTAATGCTAGTGAAACTAACAATGAAGTAGGAGAAAAAAAAATTTAATTGAAACTTGAGCATAAAAAAGGAGAGTCCTTTAAGTGAGAACACATTTATCAATAAGATGTTTATGAGTATTGCTATATTGCTTGGAATTGCAAATGCAATTACATTAAAATATTATTTAGACTTCACTTAAACAAATTGAAGTTGAAGAAAAAACTCAGAATATACCACATATGTATTCTAATTAGTACAATGGTTAGAAAATATAGAATATCCAGTTGGAGAGTGGCTTAATTGCTAGTTACAAGAGTGGTTGGTAACCTTGAGGGTTACCTTGGGTAGATGGTTCGACTATTTGAGATAACCCTTGGAGTTTATATGTAATAATTGTACCATTGAATTGAAAAATGTTGTTAATAATTTAGTATATCTAATCACGAAGTTTATAGATATTCCCAACCAAAAGATCATATGGGTCAATGTATGTTGATCTCACCATTGGAGGCATAATGGAGGAGGAATTAGTTAACTTTTTCGAGGAAGGAGAGGAGCTCATCCTAAATTCAATCTTTAGTACCAAGGACAAATTGATTCACATATGGAAAGAGACAAGAGAATTCAAAGAAGAAATCAAAGAAGGTTAGAGGACGAACATCACTCAAGTGGAAACATTAGGAAATCAAATTTTTCTTGAGGTAGAAATAGCAGTGAAAGGCATGGTAGCAAGCCTTAATGATGTCTTGGGTGAAAATATTTTATCTTTCACCAAGGGGTCTAGCTTGAAGAATATTGGAGGGAACAAAAGATAGTCTAGTAGAGGAAATTTAGGTGATGAAGGGATTGAGTAGGGGAGTTCATTCAAGCCATTGGAGGGAGTGTCGACTTTGAATAGCGATTTGTTTATGGAAAATTGCCAAAGTCTTGGTCGAGGATCGAGCTTTATTTTAGTAGCATAACTAATAGGACGAGTATGCATTGAAGAGAAGAAAAAAGATCAAATTATAGGGAATACAAACAAAATGATAAAAGGGTGTGTTATAATATACCTATGCTAGGGAAGCTGGCATTTGAAGAGGATGAGGGTATGGAGGAAATCATGAACCTAATGAAAAAAATGTTGATAGGGAAATTATTCAGAAGTTGGAATCTGAAGGATCTATGAGAATATGGTTGGAGATTTCTTGGAGAAGTCTTCCTGGATATGTTTCCAAATATCATATATTTCTAGGGGCTAGCTAATATTTGCGTTCAAATTAGAGGTTGATCTAGAGAAGGTGGAGTCACATAAGTTTTATCAGAGCCTTGCATTCCTTAACCCACATAGATGGAAATTGGGTTTTAACCTTAGAGGAGAGAAAACACATTTGTATTTGGTCTAGGTGAAATTACCTGGGCTTCCAATGGAATTGTATACAAGCCTTGAAGATTCTAGGAAATTGGTAAAATGTTATATTTAGAAGATGATTTGTTCACCAAAGTGGACAAAAGGGTGGTGAAGATTCTGGTGGTAATGGACTTGTGTGAGGGTTTGTTGCAGGAGTTAGAAATATCATGGGGTAAATGGAATTCTACCCAATGCTTTACTATTAAGATATTTCATTCCAATGTTTGAACTATCATGAAGTCAGTAATGTATGGAAGAAAACTAGTTCGGCAAGAAAACAAATATGGAGAGAGAAAATGAAATCTTTGAATGAGGCAGATACCATTATAGAGATTGTAGTAGCCAAATTAGAAAATGACTATGAAGTTTGGATTAAAGTATCAAAGGAAGTATAAGCTAAAGGGGATAAGGTTTAAAAGTGTATGGAGGAATCCAACAACGAGGGAAGAAATCTAGAAGGAGGGAATCTAAATTCAAACATCAAGAGGTCAAAATGGGGCTTCAAGAAAATGTATGCAAAATGATAAGTTTCTCAACAACTCCCAACCCTCTTTGAAGTTTGTTTTAAAATGATAATCCTATTCATTAGTGATCGCTATTCAAACTTCTAGTTTGGGAAAGGTCTTAGGAGAACCCAAGTAAAGGGAAGAGGTTGGTATCCAGAAAGAGGGTTTAGGAAGGTCTCCCATTGAGTTTGATAGGGTAGATAAGGGATGCCAGAAGTCAGAGGGAATCCTAGTTCCCTCTTCAGGAAAAAATAAGTAGAGGATTTCCCTTTGATTTTTGAAGGGAGGATCAAGCTTAGATATTTTCTTAGGTCTAGAAAGAATCACTCTAGGAAGGGGTAGAGGGTGAATTGCTAATAAATCCAGAAAAAACTTGATCTATTGAAACAAAATCCTTTATAATCTTAGCAAAGAGAAAATCTATGATAGGGATTAGATAAGGAAATATAATAACCAACAAAGAAGCTCTTAGAGTATGAAAATCCTCTAAGAAGGTGTCCTAATGAAAATCCTTTCCTTGGATGTGAGAGGAGTAAGGAGTGCCCATAATAGGTTGTCCCTCAATAAATGTGTCTCCATTTACAAGCCAGATGTCATTCTAATTCAATAAAACATTTGCGAATGAGGAAAGGAAATGGTTGTATTGTCTTCAATCCAAAAATATTGGATATTCAAATCAATAGAATCAAAAGTGTAATAGCCCCTCTGTTACGTCATATAATTACATAAGAACAGTCTGATTTTTTTTGTTTGAAACAATAATAAGCATCATTAGAATAAGAGAAACATGACCATACATCATTAGGATAAGTGATACATGACATTAACATACTTCAGTCAATTGCAATCAGATTCATGATAATAACATATATCAATAAAACACATTATGCTTCTCTAAAATCATTTGCAACTAAATTTAGATACTACTTAAAGCATGAAGGATCTGCCACATCACATGAGATGACATTCAACCTACCCAACCAACCTATCCTACAAGGTTAGGACTTCCAAGATACATAATCAATGCTTGAGTCTAGGATTTGTTCGATTGATCTTGACCATTTAAGGTCTCAAGACTGGCGATTGTTCTGAGGAACAAGGAAGTATCTAATTCTCTTAATCTCATTTCATTCCAAAATTTTAAATATACAACATCATTCTTAACTACCCTTATGTAAACAAAAAAATCTGGTAGCCTAGTACTTCATCAAACATCATTTCATACTATTTCAATACCTTATCACCTTACTCATTAAGGATAGGAAGACACTTCAGAAACACCAAGAAAATAATCTTAAACAAAAAACAAAATCCATTCAACCTACTATCTTGTTGGCACAGAGGCAGACCCAGGGTTCAATGCTACAACAGTGCACCAACAAAACCCTAACTACCGACCCTTTCGACAATAGCTACGAAACAGATGAAGTCTCACCCGAGGTAGAGGTAGGGGTGGTTGCAAGACTCAGGTGTCTGCAACCTTAGTTGGGACACATATCTGTGATTATAACACTTAGAAATCACCTATCATAGATTATTCATCAATATTCTTCCCTTATGATACTTCACAGATTAGCGCAGAGCATCGCAATATGTACTTAGATCTAAGATAATTCATCACTTAGCCACAACAAGATTGATTAGATTTGGAAAATCAAGCACTAAGCATCTTACATACCAGATCTAACAGTCATTCATATCTTAGAAGCACAAAGCATAAATAGATCTATCTAAACATATCAAATCACTTAGCAAAGGAAGAGACAAAAACATCAGGTCGAGGCACAGAGCACAACATGCAGATTTATCATGGTTCACCCCCACCTTGGGGCTACATCCACAAAGTCTTATTCTTTATTAGCTTCAGTTAATCAGGTTACATCACAGAGCCTCAAAACCCTTACTCCACACAGGACAAAAGATCTGCATAGCTCGCTATATCCTTCTTCCTTGCACCATAGCACAAAGCCTTCTACAACCTCTCACAAGGAATTGCACTCAGTTGTGCAAGTCTTACACAAAATGCACAAAGAATTGATCACACAGATTCAACTCTTGGCACCTATCCTACATCACATAGATATATCATCCACTCTTGCTCTAATCAATCACATAGATTGTCTCTCTACTCATCTCACCTAGCCTTCTATTTATATATTACAAAAGCGCCCAACCATGGGTAAACCCACAGGCCGACATCCCTTTCCCATTACATTATCCCCAAAAACCCAAAAATGACCCAAAAATGGGTCTGGCTTCCACGATTTCCACTTCGTGTTGTGATCCATCTTTCACAAGCTGTCGAAGTCCCCAAAATGGTCAAATATGACCAAGTGTTCCTCAAAACTTGGTCAAGGGCCAACAGGCCCCCAACACTCACCTGTGACTCATCCCGAGTCACTCAGGTCTGGGTAAGTTTGACTCAAAGGTATCAAGCTTGGTTCGAGTAACTTCGACTTGTCTCTGTGTTACTTCTTCTTGCTCAATGAATTCCTGAACAACCGCTTCGCGGATAGGTCCTTCCAATTGCTGCTCGACTGTAACAAATACTTGTTCTAGTAGTGTTCCTTGGCCTTCAATTTCTTCGAACAGTAGGAAGGTCGTCTCCTGGCTCGGCTGGATTTTCTGGGTGACTTCCATGACTCTATTCTGCATGGTAAGAAGGATTTGTTGAGAAGTGCATTGTTCCTGGGATCTCTTCATCCTCTCGATAGGTGACAAGAGCTTGAGTTGCGCCTGTACTGTATCTGCATGTTTCTTTTCTTCCTGGAGTTGGGACTCCAGTTTCTTCAACTTTGGGTCTTCAGATAGTTGTTCATATATTTGCGCGCTTATGCTTCTTAGTTGTTTACATTCTATATCAAGTGTTTTAATCCTCTCGACTGCACTCTGAGCATTCAATTCTCGTTGGTCGTGCACTTCTTTTGGAGTTTGTTGTATGGTATGAAGCTCTAATTCCATGACCCTTTGTTGAAGTTGCTGAATAACTTCAAACAACTTCGTCACTTATTTCTCTATGGGTTGTTTGTCCTTCTCCTCTAAGTTGGTCACATAGAGAAATGCTCCGTTGACGACTTCTTCAATTCCTATCTGATTTGTGAGCAACTTCTCTTTCTATTTTTGGATCTTCGCTCTATCTTCTTCAAATTTTTCTTGGAGAGCATTCTTCTCTTATTGTGTGGCTTGGCGTTGTTCAATAATTTCCTCCTGTGCTTTCTTTAAGGCCTAGGTGGCATGTGCTTTTTCTTCTTGAGCATGTCGAAGGTGTACTTCAACTATATTAACAATCTTGCGGAGCTGAACTGATTCATCTCTATTGGCCAACTGAGAGGGGGGGGGTGAATCAATTGTCATCGTGCTTAAACAATTATGCTTTTTTTTTTTTTAAATATTTACAAGGCACTCAATGATGATCACAATAATGCAAGGAAATGAACAATGGCACATTCAACATCAGTCACATATATGAGAAACACAAAGACAGAAATTTCCCAAGGAAACCCATACAGGGTAAAAACCTCTTCTTCTTTATATGATAAGTATTATTTACATTCTTTACATTATCATACATTTGAGCACCAACTCATTGTGAGGCTACAACCTCTATTTTGCAAGATGCAACTTGTTGAGAGCACCAACTCTCTGTTTTTCTCTAGCACCCACTAGAAGGAAGCACCAACTCCCTGATTTCTCTAGCTCCAACTAGAGGGAAGCACCAACTCCCTGGTTTCCCTAGCACCAGCTAGAAGGAAGCACCAACTCCCTATGTTCAAGCCCCCACTTGAACCTTTGAGGACACCAGTCCTCCCTAGAACCTCCCAACCACCCTTATTATGAATCTTTGCTACTAAAACTCATTACAATGATATAATGTTCAACAATGGCTTACCAGACTCATCACTGTTCTGTTGCATTTCGTTGCTCCGTCTACCTCACTGCCTTCCTGCACACATAACTTGCGTTGTCTGTTCTTCTGCTTTTAATGCTCTGTGCGCCATGTCCATTCACTACACAGTTCCTCTTCTGTTCAATTCAGCTGTTGCACTCTCCTCCTTCACGCATGAATTACCTTCAACAACATCAACCATAGCCACTTCCAGCGACAACAGTAGCCACATCTCTTCTCTGTACTATGTATTTATAGCTTTTTTGTGCACCTTGTGCATGCAATGCGTGCAATACCTCTGCATACTCAACTGTGCTGATATCCTCCACAACTCGAGTGCTCTGTCTGATCATCATCGTGACTCTTCAGCTTCTCTGGCTGTTTTTCCACTCGTTCAGCATCACTGTATGTTATGCTAAGATTCCTCAGCCTCTCTGGAAGTTGAGACTCTTCGTCTTCTCTGTGATAGTCGAGCTCACCTTCTCTGTTCCAGTTACAAGCTTCAATGCTCATCCAGCTGTCAATCGCCTCCACGAGCATCTTCATCCCTCTTGAAGATTCCCAGAGACTCTTCATCTCCTCTGTCAGTCGAGCTCATTCTTTCTGTTTCAGTTATGAGCTCCAACCCTCATCCAGCTATCAATTTCCTCCACGAATCGTCTTCATTCCACTGGAAGATTCCATGTAACTCTTCAAGTCCTCTGGAAATCACTCAGAAGACTCTTTACATCCTCTGGTAGAAACCATCAATGGTTTCTAGCAGTTACACTGTGAGAATCAACATTAGCCCTCTGAACGTGACCATGTTCACCTCCATCGTTGGATTAACTCTAATGAGTTCTTGCGTTATTTACCAGTTTCACACTTTTGCAATTCGGAGATTCTACGATGAGACATCTTGATTCTCCATGTCATGAGTTCCGAAACTCTGAAACAGAGATTTTCTGCACTGGCTTCTTCCTTTATATGACCATGTCCATGACCAAGCGCTTATGCATAAAGTGATTTTCATGAATTCGCATTTCGTGAATCTGGAGATGAGGCATCTCGACTCTCCAAGTCATGATACCCGAAACCCCGAGATGGAGCTGAGATCAACGGTCCACGATCTCGATGAATCTACGGTCCATATCTCATCGTGAATTTGCATCTCGTGATTCTTTCGATAGAAGTTCTTGTCACTCCAAGTCGTGATAGGCGAAGCTCCGGGATGGAGCTTAGATCAACGGTCTAGATCTTATCGTGAGTTAACATATCATGATTCTTGTGATGGAGGTTCTCGTCACTCCAAGTCGCGATACGCGAAACTCTGAGATGGAGCTTTGACATGCTCTGATCTTCTACCACACGTCCCTCTTGGTCAATGGTCCACGACTGTCCCCGATGGACGGCTAGGATTCCTTCACAGTTTTGGGGAGTTGGATGACTCTTGGACTTATCTGCCTTGCAGCTTCACCATATCTAATGGCTATGGAGCCTTCGTAGATACCCCAGATCCTACGGCCCAAATCTTCTCGTTATTTCGCCACTTCGCGATTTTGCTGCTTTGCGATTTTCGTCCACCTTCGCGATTTCATCCACCTTGCAATTTTGTCACTTCACGATTTCACTATTATTTCCATCGTTGTTCTTTTCCATCATTGTTCTTTGCAATCGTTGTTCTTTCCATCAATGACAAGCTTACTCTCAACTGTAAACCTTCCAACAATCTCCCCCTTTGGCATTGATGGCAACCCTGAACGACTGCGCTAATCTGTTTGGACCTCCAACTGTAGCATCCGATCCAGACCACTCCTTTTCTCCCCCTTTGACATCAATGTCAAAGAAAACACGCTCCCCCTGAGTTGTTGCAGTAATTTTATGAGGTATCAGATATGCACTCAATACAAGACTCCCCCTGACAGGATGGACTTTCTTACATGTGAGACGGGATAACACCCAGCTTCTGTCTGAGATATTCAAATGGTGTCTTGGGTAGAGGTTTGGTAAAAATGTTTGCAATTTGTTCTGTGGTTGGAATGTAATGGACCTGAACAATCTGATTGGAGACCTGCTCTCTCACAAAATGATATTTTATGGGAATATACTTGGTCTTGGAGTGGAAGATAGGATTTTTAGACACACTGATGGCACTAGTGTTATCACAATGAATTGGGATCGGTGCAGTGTATTTTACCTCCAAGTCTGCAAGTGTCTGAATCATCCATAATACTTGAGTGCAACAGGTAG
>ML777368.1:0-36134 GCA_009831015.1 Picea engelmannii | reverse complement strand
TGAAGTCATTTAGTTTATCTTCAATAGAGGAGTCATTTTCTTCATCATCTGAAGGATCATCATCATTGTTTACGCACAGACTTTTCTTCTTAAAGTTTTTCTCTTTAAAGAAATTTATGTGTTTGTACTTCTCCTCATCATCATATGTATGATCCTTTCCTTTGTGGGGACATTTATTTGCAAAATGACCTATCCTACCATAGTTGAAACATTTGAAAGGCATTTTACCTTTGTATTTGCCTGATCCCTTCTTCAATCTCTTCACAAATTTTTCTTCAATTTCATCGGGCTCAAAATCCTCATTCTTGTCTTCTTTAAATGATGCTTCTCTGGAGGTAGGTTTATCTTTAACTATTCTCATTTCATATGCAGTCAATGTTCCTAGCAGTTGATCAAACCCCAAGGTTTTTAAATCATTAAGTTCTTCTATAGAAGAGACCTTTGGGTTGAACCTATCTGGGAGAGATCTCAAGATTTTCTGAACCAAAGAAGGTTCATCAATTGTTTCACCAAGTGCCTTCATTGCATTTACCATTTCTTCTACTCTTAGAAAGTATTTTCCAATAGTTTCATCTTCCTTCATCTTCAACTATTCAAACTATATTCTGTAGGTTTGAAGCTTTGCATCCTTTACTTTCTCATTACCCTCATAGCTACTAATGAGTTTGTACCACATTTCTTTGGCAGTTCCTAGGTGCATAACTTGAATTCTACTTCTGCAAGCCCACTCAAGATAGCATTCATAGCCTTGGCATTGAAGCTAAATTCTAGTTTGTCATCCTTATTCGCTAGCACAACTGGCTTTACATAACCAGTATTTACCACATCCCAGACATCTGCACCTAACGACATTATGTAGGTTCTCATTCTAACTTTCCATAAGGCAAAGTTTGTTCCATTGAACAGAGGGGCCTTATTGGTTGAATTTCCTTCATGGCTTGACATGTTTAAGCTCTAGGATCTACCCTTAGATAAAAGGGGCTGGCTCTGATACCAATTGTTGGCCAACTGAGAGGAGGGGGGTGAATCAGTTGTCACCGTGCTTAAGAAATTATGCTTTTTTTTTTTTAAATATTTACAAGGCACTCAATGATGATCACAATAATGCAGGGAAATGAACAATGGCACATTCAACATCAGTCACATATATGAGAAACACAGAGACAGAAATTTCCCAAGGAACCCCATACAGGGTAGAAACCTCTTCTTCTTTATATGATAAGTATTATTTACATTCTTTACATTATCATACATTTGAGCACCAACTCATTGTGAGGCTACAACCTCTGTTTTGCGAGATACAACTTGTTGAGAGCACCAACTCTCTGTTTTTCTCTATCACCCACTAGAAGGAAGCACCAACTCCCTGATTTCTCTAGCTCCAACTAGAGGGAAGCACCAACTCCCTGGTTTTTCTAGCACCAGCTAGAAGGAAGCACCAACTCCCTATGTTCAAGCCCCCACTTGAACCTATGAGGACACCAGTCCTCCCTAGCACCTCCCAACCACCCTTATTATGAATCTTTGCTACTGAAACTCATTACAGTGATATAATGTTCAAAAATGGCTTACCAGACTCATCATTGTTCTGTTGCATTTCGTTTCTCTGTCTGGCTCACTGCCTTCTTGCACACATAAATTGCATTGTCTATTCTTCTGCCTTTTATGCTCTGTGCGCCATGTCCATTCACTGCACAGTTCCTATTCTATTCAATTCAGCTACTACACTCTCCTCCTTCATGCATGAATTACCTTCAACAACCACAACCACTTCCAGTGACAACAACAACCACATCTCTTCTCTGTACTATGTATTTATAGATTTTTTTTGCACCTTGTGCATGCAATGCACGCAATACCTCTGCATACTCACACCGCACTGATATCCTCCACAACTCAAGTGCTTTGTCTGATCATCATCATGACTCTTCAGCTTCTCTGGCCATTTTTCCACTCGTTCAACATCATTGTATGTTATGCTGAGATTCCTCGGCCTCTCTGGCAATTGAGACTCTTCGTCTTCTCTGTGACAGTTGAGCTCACCTTCTTTGTTCCAGTTACAAGCTTCAATGCTCATCCAGCTATCAATCGCCTCCACGAGCATATTTATACCTCTTGAAGATTCCCAGAGACTCTTCATCTCCTTTGTCAGTCGAGTTCATTCTTTCTGTTTCAGTTACGAGCTCCAACCCTCATCTAGCTGTCAATTTCCTCCATGAATCGTCTTCATTCCACTGGCAGATTCCATGTAACTATTCATCTCCTCTGGAAATCACTTAGAAGTCTCTTTTCATCCTCTGGTAGAAACCATCAATGGTTTCTAGCAGTTACACTATGAGAATCAACATTAGCCCTCTGATCGTTCTCATGTTCACCTCCATCATTGGATTAACTCTGATGAGTTCTTGCGTTATTTACCAGTTTCGCACTTTCGCAATTCAGAGATTCTGCGATGAGACATCTTGAGTCTCCATGTCACGAGTTCTGAAACTCCGAAACAGAGCTTTTTTGCGCTGGCTTCTTCCTTTATATGACCATGGCCGTGAATCTAGAGATGAGGCATCTCGACTCTCCAAGTCGTGATCCCCGAAACCCTGAGATGGAGCTGATATCAACGGTCCACGATCTCGATGAATCTACGGTCCATATCTCATCGTGAATTCGCATCTCGCGATTCCTTCGATAGAAGTTCTTGTCACTCCAAGTCGCGATAGGCGAAGCTTTGGGATGGAGCTTCGATCAACAGTCCAGATCTTATCGTGAGTTCGCATCTCACTATTCTTATGATGGAGTTTCTCGTCACTCCAAGTTGTGATACGCGAAACTCCGAGATGGAGCTTTGACATGCTCTGATCTTCTGCCACGCGTCCCTCTTGGTCAATGGTCCACAACTGTCCCCGATGGACGGCCAGGATTCCTTCACAGTTTTGGGGAGTTGGATGACTCTTGGACTTATCTGCCTTGCATATTCACCATATCTAACGGCTATGGAGCCTTCGTAGATACCCTAGATCCTATGGCCCAAACCATCTCGTTATTTCGCCACTTCACAATTTCGCTGCTTCGCGATTTTCATCCACCTTCGCGATTTTTCCGCTTCGCAATTTCATCCATCTTGCAATTTTGTAACTTCGCGATTTCTTTGTTCTTGCCATCGCTTTTCTTTGCAATCATTGTTCTTGCCATCAATGACAAGCTTACTCTCAACTGTAAACCTTCCAACAATCTCCCACTTCTGTTGTTCCTTCTGGAAGAGGTGCAGTAGAGATTGCTTGGCTAGACTGGAGTGCTTGTTGTACTCCTTGGAGTGCGATCTCAATTTGGCTATACATTTTGTTCCTGCTTCGCCTCTTGCTTCTCTATGATTTCCTTTGAAGCATCATTGACTGCTGCAACGATGAAATCAAAGTCATCCAACATGAGGGCAGTTTGCATCTTGGTTACAGGGGTTCTTGGTTTCTTTTTGGAGGAATATTTCAGAGGTGAGACCTTCCTTTTCTTCGATGAGTCTTCTTCATCCCTTGGCGGTGGTACTTCGAATTTATGTTGTTCAGTTTCTATACCTTCTTCGTCATCACCTTCTTCATCTGGTGTAATGGAAGCCGTCCTTACAGATAGGATGTCAACACCCTGGACTTCTTCAGTCTTCTTCTTCATCTTTTCTTTCTTTGTCTTACTGGGCCCAAGTGTATCCTGTGTAGTTCCGGGGCTGTCAATGTCAGACATTTCTGCAGGGTCTGCTGAAACAAGGAGGTCCACTGACCATTCCTTGGTGATCTCTTCCAGGTTTTCTTCTGTCATCTTATAATAGGACTGAAGTTGTTCTTGGTGCTCATCACTGCGTGGGGTTAGGTATATAAAGTGGTGGTCCGCGCTAAACTTTATCAGAGGTCAGAATCTCTCTAAAGTGTTTGGGGTGATGCAAGGTTCACTCCTTATGGCTGCTTTCAATTAGTTATAGTATGCATGGAAAACGACATTCGATTTCCATTGCTTGCTCATGTCATTCGAATACCATAATGTACTAAACTTCACTGCTAGTGGCTCAAAGGGGTCAAGGTCCAGGAAGGTTGCGCCTTCTGGTAGCTCCCATGCAACAAAAGAGATCAGTATCAGGGGCCAGCTAAAATGGAATTCATGCCCCTGATCCTGGGCTTCTCTGCAGTCAATCTCCAGTTGACTCACCAGGTACTTCGCCCAGTTCATCTGTAGTCCCTCTGCGCACTTTCCTGTGAGGTCAAATACAAAGCCAGATACTTGTGTTGGTCAATTCTTGCGTACCAACTTCCTTGCGATCAGTTGGCATGCGAAGCTCATTGCACCACTTTCAATAGAAGATACCTTGTAGCCTCTTGTGCCTTTCTCAACATCGCCATAGGATTCTTTCATCTTCTGTGCAAGAGTGCGGTTTGTGGTCTTTCCAAGATATTAATCATGGGGATTAGGGCCCTATATGCTAAGCCCGATGATCCTATTGATCAGCGTCAGATCAACAATTATGCGAAAATCTAACCACAGGTATCCTCCATGGTAACTTGCTAGTAGCAATTTTACACAAGCATTCACCTTCTGGTGTCTGCCGAAGTGCAGTATTTTCATAACGTTAAGCAAAGTAGGTTGTGAGAGGTTCATCGTCCATTGTTGAGGGATGAGCTTTGAATTCTTTCCCTTAGTTCTCGTCAAGTACTTATACGGGGAAAGCATGCTGTAAACTTTACGGTCCCTCAGGTTGAATTCCCAAAACTTCAACATTGTAACCTTGTCTTGATCTGCGCAGTAGGTGCGTACTCCTTTCAGTGGATATGCAGTGACTATGGTGTACTCAAAGTCTCTAGGGACACTATCCCTGTTAATCTCATCACTCATAGGGGGTATGTAATATGGTAGGATGGATGGCACTAACTTCGCATTGGCTATGTCGTCCTTATGCTTGGTTCTTCTTTCTGCTCCGGCTCGAGATGTTCCTACTTGAGCAGTCGATGAGGAGGCTTGCACTCCGCTCATCGATGATGCTTGGACTCCAGTGGACATTCTTCTTTATGACATGGATCTCTCAGTAATTAAATCGAGAAGGACCTATGTGATGGATTCCTCAAGTGCGGTGAGCTCGTCGAACATACGCACTCGGCAAAGATAATCGGGGTCACGATGATCTCAAAATACTGCACTAGGATGAACAATCTGCTTGCAATGATCACTCTAGAAAATCACTAGTTTTGCGGGATTCAATTCTTCAGTTGGAAAAAGTGTTCTTCGGGCACGGTGCGACGCACTAAATAGGGAATTCATCAACTGTCTGCTTACAATGGGTATGAAGCTTCCATGGATGTTGATCCATCCGTTATGGCATGGTCCAATGGTATGGTCATGATCCTTTAATGATTTTCTTTCCGTTCGGGGTGGAAGTCGAACGGGTATATCGATCCAATGGTTATATTGCTTTGCCACAACAAAGTGTCATATGTCGTTGTTCTGATATCCCGACGAAGCTCAATTCCTGTGATTTTTCCTTCTGCGAATTTTCCTCTGGAATCTTATGTAACTTTTCAATCTTGTCTCTCTTCTTACTTAGCTTCCTATCCTTCTTCCTAGTGAGCTTCATCTCAGTCATCCTTTTTCCATTCTGATTCTTATATTCTCTCGACATAGTCACTTCGCGATGTTGAGATTCTTTCTTCATATCCAAGGGTAATACGCCATCATCATATGGATTAGGTATTTCAGTCTTCTGTGGTTCCTCTAATGTGATTATAGCTTCGACATCCAAGTCCCTGGTGTCAAATAGCTTAGATCTGTTCTCTTGTTCTTCCATCAAGTAGGTGATCCTTCTAGTCATAAATTCCATGAGTTCTTGCTTCTTTTGTTCTAGGGATTCCTTTTCTTCTTTTCTCTGGATCTGGTCTTTTTCAATATAGATCTTGCCTAACAAAGCTGGAAATGGGGCAAGGTCCTCAATAATTTAATAACTTTGAATTATTCCTCTGTCGAAGCTCCATGGGTACTCATAGCTATATGGGTAATCCTGTCGCATAGGGTTACCATTTTTCCTTTAAACAACCCTATTTTTCCTAGTGAAGGAACCATAGCAAGCCTTCCAAGGGTTTCCCAAGTACTTTATGTCATAATGTTCATATGTGTTCCCTCATCTAGAGCACAGTCAATGTCAAAGTCTCATATTCTTACTTTGATTTTCTCCTTTTCTTTAAAGATCTCTGACAAACTGGCATCTTTATGTTCATCCAGGATTTCTTTCATTTTCAGTAACATAATCTATGATTCTTTCTGGGGTTCTTCTATAATCTTAGTCTCTTGATCTCCTTTAGAGTTTTCTTGCTCCATGTTCATCTTTTCAATTCTAGCAATCATTCTAGGGAAATCCAGTACCTCATGGTCCATAGCCTTACAATAGAGGCAATTAGGGTTTGTCCCAGGGAATTTCTTAGCAAGATGTCCTGGTCTTCTGCAACTGTAACAAAGAGTTAATCCTCTCTTTCTTTTCAATGATCCCCAAATTTTCTTATAATGCACGCTAGGATCGTAATGGCTAGCCTGCAAAAATTTCTTTCTAGGATCCTGCATCCATTAGTTAGTCCAAAAATTCTTTCTATGCATAGGTATAACATATCTATCATTATACTTATCAGATATATTCATATCAAACATTCTTTCATCTAACAATGCCCTAGTTTTCAAGCTAGGACAAAATCTATCAAGCATTTCTAAATCCATACTTTAGAAAACAAAAATTTTCACTTGTTTTACTTCTACAGGGCACAAAATTTCCAGATCTAAGAAATTTTAACTATTTTTACCTTTATCAAAGCACAGAGCTTACAAATATTACTTATTTTCTTCAGTATCAACCTATTTTCTTGCAGATCTTACTTCTTTCCTTCAGATCTATCCTTCCTTCTTCAACACAGATCTTTTCAAATCAAGTGGATCACTGCACACTAGGGCATAGATCCACGTATAAAGATTTCACAATTTTAGGACGAATATTTGCATGAAGTTTCTTCTACTCAGTTACCAGCAATCACAGTTTCAAGTCTCGACAATGGAACCATTTTTTGGCATAGGGGCAGACCCAGGGTTCAACGCTACAACAATGCACCAACATAACCCTAACTACCATCCCTTTCGACAACACCTGCGAAGCAAATGAAGTCTCACTCGAGGTAGAGGCAGGGGTGGTTACAAGACTCAGGTGTCTGTAACCTTAGCTGGGACACAAATCTGTGATTATAACACTTAGCAATCACCTATCATAGATTATTCATCAATATTCTTCCCTTATGATACTTCATATATTAGCATAGAGCATCGCAGTATGTACTTAGATCTAAGATAATTTAGCACTTAGCCACAATAAGATTGATTAGATTCGGCAAACCAAGCACTAAGAATCTTATATACCAGATCTAACATTCATTCATATCTCAGAAGCACAAATCATGAATAGATCTATCTAAACATATCAAAGCACTTAGCAAAGGAAGAGACAAACACATCAGGTCGAGGCACAAATACCAACACACAGATTTATCGTGGTTCACACCCACCCTAGGGCTACGTCCACAAAGTCTTCTTCTTTATTATCTTCAATTAATCAGGTTACAGCACAGAGCCTCAAAACCCTTACTTTGCACAGGACGAAAGATCTACACAGCTCGCTAGATCCTTCTTCCTTGCACCACAACACAAATCCTTCTACAGTCTCTCATGGGGACTTGCACTCAGCTATGCAAGTCTTACACAAAATGCACAAAGCCTTGATCACACAGATTCAACTCTTGGCACTTAGCCTACATCACATCGATATATCATCCACTCTTGCACTAAGCAATCACATAGATTGTCTCTCTAATCATATCGCCTAGCCTTCTATTTATATATTACAAAAGGGCCTAAGCGTGGGTAAACCCACGGGCCGACATCCCTTTCCCATTATATTGTCCCCAAAAACCCAAAAAGGACCCAAAAAGGGGTCTAGCTTCCATGATTTCCGCTTCACGTTACGCTCCATCTTTGACAAGCTGTTGAAGTCCCAAAAAAGGTCAAATATGACCAAGTGTTCCTCAAAACTTGGTCAAGGGCCAACAAATCTACCATTTATGACAATTTTAAAACACTTACAAGCAGGGAAGAAATAACTTGTAACTGGGAGAGAGTTTGTTTTAAGAAGGAGCTTAAGTTATGTAAGAAGCCTGAAGGTTCTCTTCTAGAAACATAGTGAAAAAACTCCAGAGTCAATTCCAAGAGTGCATATATGGCTCCTTGAAGGCCCAAGCCTCAGAGGATACTGCACCCAAAGTGCACATAGACCCTCTCAAGTCGAACAGAGGGAATTTTTTTTGGAAATACAAGCTCAGGAGAAACAATGCGAACATACATAGAGGAGGTATTGTTGGCACAGGGGCAGACCCAGGGTTCAGCTCTAATAGCACACTAACAAGCCCTAACTACTGGCCCTTTTGGAAAAACCTACGAAGCAGATGCAGTCTCACCCGAAGTAGCAAAAGGGGGTTGCACGAAACAGGTGTCTACAACCAGAGGAAATGCAAGTGGAACCAAGGCAACCACACACAGAGATCAGATTATCCTTTCCAAGCATAAACCTACTTTGCACAGTTATATATCAGATCTAACATACTAATGTATCGTCATAGTAACAGATTAAAGAACACAACATCAATCACACACAACAACAGGATATATGTGGTTCACCCTCTCCCTAGGGCTACGTCCACAAAAATGTGCTTTATAATATATTAGGTGAAATCTTACAGTTATATATGCTATCTTAGCTTGAAAATCTCTCTCTTTATCTCTTCTCTCTATCTCCCTTCCCTGTGCACCCAACTGCAGGGTTGATCTTTGCACCCAACTGCAGGGTTGATCTTTGCACCCGACTGAAAATATTACAACACAAAATTCTCTATCAGCAACAACAACAATCAATCCACATACATAATCTCTCCTTGTCTCTAAACCATCCCAGGTCCTCTTGAACTTTATTTGTATATTACAATAGCTCACCGACAGCCTTAGGCTGAATCTATGTGTCCAAAACCCTAGATACCAAAACCCTAGGTGTCTAAAAACCTATGTCAACTTGACCCTCATTTTTAGGGCTTCACTAGCCTGTCTTTCCTTCCTTCCCATGAGGTTCTCCAAGAATCTACCGGTGGATTTTTCTACTTGCTGCATTTTCCATGATCCACCTTCCTTGTTGATCTATCTTCCTCGATATCCTCATCCAACGACTTGCTCTCTCGGACTTCGCTCCATCTTTTCTTCTTCTTTAACCACTTCAACATGATCTCAGTCCACCTTCCTTCCATGCAGTTCATGTTTCTCCTTTTCTTCTGTAATATTCTCTTTATTCCATAACTAAGGGCCAAAATGTCCCCAACACTCACCTGTGACTCATCTTGAGGCACTCTGATCTGAATCTTCTGTTGTACCTCGATTTCAGACTACGCAACGCAGCCTGTGCTTCCTACTTTGTTCCTCCACCATGTGTGCTGACTGTATTTCTTGTGTCTGGTACCCAGTCTCAACTGCACCCAGTACCTAGACCCTTCTCCTTTTGTTTTCACCAAGAGCTACGAGGCAACTGGTTTTCATAGTATAATTTCAATCAGCTCCCATTCACCAATCCTTCCTTCCACTCCCCATTCAAGGTCTTAAGCTATGCAACTCCTCCTTCTGTAACATAGGCAACCTCATATGGCCCCAACCAATGTGTTCTAAACTTCCTCGGATGCTTCATGAACCTGTTATCATATACCAATAGCATATCTCCTTGCTTAAATGATTTCTTCTTGATATGCCTGTCATGGTAGGCCTTTTCTCGTTCCTTCTGAACTTGCTAATGGAATATTGCAATAAATCTGTCTTCTTCTAGTTCGAACAACTGTGTGAGCTTCTCTTGAATAGTGCCAGTGTCATCCATATCTGTAAATGTTGCAATTCTTAAGCTAGGAACTAAATATTCCATGGGTACAACTGCTTCTAGGCCATAAACCAACTTAAAGGGAGTCTGCATTTTCAGCTTCTTACAAGTGGTTCTATAGGCCCATAACACTGCTGGTACTCTCAAATCCCATTCATCTATGTTTACACTGCAAATCTTTGTTAGCGTTGTCTCCAAGATCTTGTTGAAGGCTTCAACCGTACCATTCACCTACAGGTGGTATGGAGTGTTCTTCTGATGGTGAACTTCAAATTCCTGAGTCAAGGCTTCAATAGTCTTATTAAAATGTGTACCTAGATCACTCATGAGGATCTTTGGGCATCCAAACATGGTTATGATATCATCAAATATGAAATGCACAGCTGTAGTTACACTACAGTCCTTAACTTCTCTTTCTTTTTCCCATCTGGTCAAATACTCTATCGCAGTGATGATGTATCTGGCTCCTGTGCGCTTCCCTACCGGGTTTATAGGTCCCACGAAGTTAATGGCCCATTTCTCAAATGATTGTAAATTTAGCTGGGGTGCTAAAGGCATCTCATCTCTTATGGAAGGTTTTCCAACTCGTTGTCATACATCACAGACTCTGTAGTATTCTTTAGCATCTCTGTGTAAAGTGAGCCACCGGAGGCCAGCTCTAAGAACCTTCTGTGTTGTTTCTTTTCCTGCATAGTGTCCTCCAACAATTCCTTCATGAGCTTCTGCTAAAATCAGTGGTCATTTTCCTCCATAACACATATTCTCAGGATCTCATCAGGTCCCTTCTTATATAGTTGTCCAGCTGTAAGTGAAAAATCTGCAGTGCGCACTACTAGTTGTTTCTTCTGAATGACCGTGTATTCATGAGGTGTTATTCTTGTTGATAGGCACTGAACTATCTCACCTAAGTGATCATCAACCTTTATAATGGCTAGCAACTGTGCATCTGACAATGTATCCTCCAAACTAGTGGGTTCCTCTCCATGTTCCAACCTAGACAAGTGCTCGGGTCCCTTGTTCATCCTTCCTGGCTTTACCACAATTTCAAAATCATATTCCTAAAATAAAATAAGCCATATTCATATACTTCCCCCCAACACTGGCTTCTTGACTTGGTATTTCATCACAGAGTGATCAGTGAACATCTTAAAGTGTCCTCCTAACAAGTAGTGACGAAACTTTTGTCTAAACCTTCTCTCTCAGTGGTGGTGTAATTTATCTCAACTATTGATAGCTTGCTACTAGAAAAGGATAACAGGTGGTCAATATCTCCTTCTCATTGTTTTTCTAACACTTCACCTATTGCAATAGAAGATGCATCGACATGCACATTAAATTCCTTGCTCCAATCTAGAAAAACCAGAATAGGCGCAGTAACCATTTTTCTGTTTCAGTGTGTCGAAGCTCTGTTGGCATTCTTCTATCCAGTGAAACTGACAATCTTTTTTCAAAATCTTCTCCATAGGTGTTTTAATCTGTGCATATCCCTTAATGAACTTTCTGTAGTATCCAGTATGTCCCAACGCAGTGCACAACTGTTTGATTGAAGTAGGTGGGGGTAAATCGACAATAATGGCAATCTTAGATGGATCTACCGGTAATCCATGCTTACACACAATATGGCCCAGCAACACTCCAAAGAGAAAAAAGAATATTCATTTCTTCAGGTTCAAGGAAATTTGACATTTCCTGCACTTATCCAACATTAGTCTTAAGCATTCAATATGGTTTTCCAATAATCTAAAAACAGTCCAATCATCAAAATAGGCTTCCAAAAATTTATGTAAAAACTCCTTGAATGCTTCGACCACCACCCTAGAAAATATGGTTGGTGAATTCTTCAATCCAAAAGGCATCACTGTGTATTGGTAGGATCCCCATTCTATTGCAAAAGTGGTCTTATTGTGATCTTCCTTGGAAATCTCGATCTGATGGTATCCTAAGAATCCATCGGTGAAGGAGTAGACTTCCTGTCCTCCCACATTATCTAACACTTCGTCAGTAAATGGTGTAGGGAATGGATCATGTAGACATGCATCATTCAGCTTCCTAAGATCAACACAAATTCTGATCTCTCCTATTTTCTTATCCTAAACCACCATAGGAATAATCCACTCTGATTTTTCAACAGGTTCTATGATTCCTACTTCCATCATTCTATCTAATTCAATCTTCACTTTCTCCTTGTATTTAGGGTTCAATATGTAGGGCCTTTGTTTAACTGGCCTTGAATCTCCTTTCAAGGGGATCTTCATCTCATCCATGGGCCCTTTAATGCCCTTCATATCAATGAACTTGGTTGGAAACAAGTCCTAATATTCTTGCAGTAACTCTATGATCTTATCAATAGTGGCATCATCCCAGTAATCTCCAACATTAGCAAGCTTAGGTGCTTGCTCTATTCCAATATTAACTTTCTTGAGTTTGATTGGTTGTCCAATAAAAGGTAGTTCAACTCCTGGTCCTTCTATGTCTCTCTATCCTTCGGTTTCTACGATGTTCACATTCCTAGGATCATCGTCTTCATCAACATTGATATTGTAACATCCTTGCAATTTTTGAAGAGGTGCAGTCCATTCATCCTCTTGTTTCTCCACAGGGAGGCTAGGTGCTTCCTCAAATACTTTATGTTTTACAACTTGTAAAGCTTGATCTACCAGAGGGTGCTGACTTTCAAATAAAAATGTAGCTACAAAATTCTGAGTCATACCTTGCCAATCTGCAGTGGTGAGGCGCAGTTCCTCTTGAAGGTACCAGTTGATGGGCGGTGTGTCTAGAGTATTCATGAATTTATGCACCCATTGTTCTTGAGGAATGTAGGTCCATTCCTCCTCACAACCTCGCACATGGTCTTTCGTAAAAATTTGACTTGTGTACCTAACTTCACATTCTTCGACTTGTTCTGAAAAGCGCATTTTCATCAAAGTGTGACATTGTATCCAGTTCGCGATGTTCCTTTTATGTGTTCCGCACCATCTTGCTAGAGTAGCTTTCAAAGCCTCGTCCAGTGCCAAGAGTCTCTGTTGTACTGGTACAGTTTCTTCAAATTCCAATAAGAAAGTTTCTAAGTGATTCAAACCATCAAATGTGGGTAAATTACTTTTTGTTGTGTCGATCCAGCAAACTTCTCTGATTAGTCTAGCATATCTCCATGTAGATAATTCATACATTTTATTCTGCCAATTCTCCAGTGCTTCTTCTGAGTCTGATGAACATGTGATGTTACTTCACCAGCTTAAATTCCCATATGCGGTAGGACTAATGTAATCTTGATGTCTTGTTGTCAGTTTGTATATATTCTCCAACATATATGTGTGGTCTTCTTCTCTGATGGGCTCTGTGTATCTGGGACCTTCATCAGGATCCAAAGGTGTGATGACCCTAAGGACATCACCTTCAAACGTCATGCTTCTTTTCTTCAAGTCAACAACAATATAATTGTTGAAATCCCAATCAATTCCTAACAGTGCGGGGTAAGGACAGCTATCATTGACTATCTCAATCACCTTGAAGTCCAAAAATGTTCTGACCCCATCGATGTCCATAGGGACATGTTCCAGTCTTTCGAAGGGGCTCACGGCCTATTGATTGCCCATCCTAAGCCTGATGGGGGAATAGATCAACTTAGGTTTTCCCATCAGTGCCCATGTTTGATTCGTCATAACATTAACCTCCAATCCTAAGTCGAGGACCACATAATCTATATCATAATCTCCAATTTGAGAATTAAGGTGTATTGTCCTTCTCTTTTTGGATAGTTGATGTACTGCTTTATTTAGTAGAGGATATACCTTTCCTAGCTCATACTGTCTAATCAATTTGTGTATCTCTTGTACAACGCTCTCATCCTTTATCAAATTAATGCAACTGCATAAGAATTCCATGATTCTGCTTACATATTTTCCTTCTCGAGGTGAAGCAAACTAATCAAAGGCCAGGGTCATTCCACATTCTCCCACTTATAGTTGTGTCTTTGATGAAGAATCATGATCTCTTCTAAAATCTTTTCTTGCCTCTTCAAATGTCTGCTTATCTCTCTTTGGATCAAACTCTTGTGTCTTCTTTATAGCTTTTATGACTCTTGATTGTTCTGTAGTATTCCCTAGAGTGACCCTGTCTTCTCATGTAGCAACGTGTCCTTTAGTGATAACAGTGACTTTGGGATCTGCTCCATGAGGTTCTGCTGTGATTATTTGTACTTGTTGGTTTCCTCCTCATCGTTCTTGAAGTTTGTCTAACAACATAGGACAATATTCTATGACATGTTCAAATGAGTTGCAGTAACTGCAAGTGGTACAAGGGTTTTGATAGTCCCTTGCCAAATGACCTGGCTATGTGTAGTTATAAAAAATGATCTAAGCTCTACCTCGACCCATACCTCCTCCTCATCCTCTTCCTATGAATCCACCATGAGGGTTGAAGTTTCCTCTTCCAAGGGAATTATACTGTGTAGTGTTCCCTTCTTGTTGTACCTTGCCTTAAATTTTGTATATATCCCTTGATCTTTCATGAAAGAGGTCATAAGCTCTATGTTCCTTCTCATCATGACCCACAGATTTATAGAATGTGTAGTAGAGGTTCGTAGGTGTCTAAACATACTTTTTCATGTAATAACATTCTCCAGGGTGATGTCTATTTCTACATACCTCGCACCAAGGTAGAGTAACTTGCTTCAAAGGGCTCGGAGCTCCAGAAGCCAAATATTAATGAAACAGGGGACAATGCTCCTTGTCATGGCCTTCTGATTTGCATCTAATGCACCAAATGTGTTCTCTCTTATCCTTTCCCTTATCTTTTTTCATATCTTCAACCTGCAATGATAAGCTAGTTAGATGACTCAAGATGTGACTCATACCTGAGCTGGATTCTACCATAGGAGTCGATTCAAGTTTCATGGTGATCTCCAACACCTCAGCCTACGAAGAAATCTTCTGCTACATAAAAGGGACTCTGATGTGTGGTAGGAGGGTACCAATGAACCATTCCTTGTCATGCTCGTCTAGGATCTGAAAAAACAAATAAACTTTCAAGGTCTTAAACCTATGATCAAACTCCCAAACAAGTTCAGCTACTTTCTGCTTGATTTCTTTCAACTCTGTGATGCACTTTGATTTTGAATTGGGTTTATTGAATTCATCAATCAACTCAGTCTTAATATCATTCAGCAGTTTCGACTAGACAACTCCTTGGATGAACTTCATGTACCAACCCAGTGCGCGATCTCTCAAGGTAGTACTAAAATGAGCTCATTTAAAAGCTTCGTCAGTGACATTCTTAATACTCCATAAAACTTCACATAGAAACCAGTGCTAGTTAGGATCTTCAAATCCATCTCCTCTAAAGGTGGGTAACCTCATCTCATCTTCCATAAATCTTCCTAAGGTTCCTGATTGAGTATGCACTGAACCACTTGTACCAGTGTTCAGAGTGTTCTGATAACTTAGGTTACTATGGTTACTTAATGTTGTTAAAACAACAAGGGGTGTAATAACACTTACTTCATGAATAGTCTGCGTGGTCCCTGAAGCTTCTAACTCTTCTCAGCGAGGTTTTTCAGTATTCTCTTCTTCTGCCCTAGCGGACTTTGAATGTTCCTTGTTAAACAACTCTTCTTATTCTCCACTGTAGAACCCTTCTTCTTGTGATGGTTCATGATTTTGCTCGAACAAGTTCATCAGAGGAACTTCTCTGAAGGTTCTCCCACTGTGCGTGTGTCAGACCTCTGTGTCGTTGTCACTGTCTGAATTCTTGAAAACTAGATTTTTTAATCTGACACACTAGTGTATCTTCAATATTTTCTTCTCATGCAATAACATCTTGATCTTCAACTTAAAGAAGTGTAAAAAGTTTCCTTTAGGTCCCTTAAATAAATATCTCTATTCTTGGCTATATGATTCTACCCTATCAATAGAAAACTTTGTGATATACCCTCCGATGGTACTATCAAACCAATGATCTACTACTCTCGACATGGCATTATCAACTCTCTTAACCTTCTTGATCAACGTCGATGTCCAAACCATAGGCGGTCTAGATCTGATCTCAAACTGGGTATCTGCTAATCTTGCAAGCCACTCGTATAGCTCCTTATGAATCCCTCCAAAGAAAATCTCGTGTATATCAGTAAATATATACCTTCCCAACCAATCTTATGTGATAATATTAGGGTTCTTATTCCTATCTTCTGCGAAGTCCTTATCTTGTTCTTCTATCCACTTATGAATTTATGTCTTCGATGGAAACCACCTTGACATTCCCTCAAGAAGATCCCGGTCTTAGCTCACAGAACCATTTGTTGGCATAGGGGCATACCCAGGGTTCAGCAATAATAGCGCACCAACAAGCCCTAACTACTGGCCCTTTCGGAAACACCTGCGAAGAAGATGCAGTCTCACCCAAAGTAGCAATAGGGGGTTGCAGGACATAGATGTCTACAACCAGAGGAAATGCAAGTGGAATCAAGGCAACCACACATGGAGATCAGATTATCCTTTCCAAGAATAAACCTACTTCACAAAGTTATATATCAGATCTAACATGCTAATGTATCATCAGAGTAACCGAGTAAAGAACGCAACATCAATCACACACAACAATAGGATATACATGGTTCACCCTCTCCCTAGGGCTACATCCACAAAACTATTCTTTATAATATATTAGGTGAAATCTTATAGCTCTATCTGCGCTCTTAGCTTACATATCTCTCTCTTTCTCTCTTCTCTCTATCTCCCTTCCTTGTGAACCCAACTGCAAGGTTGATCTTCATACCCAACTGAATATCTTACAACATAGACTTCTCTCTCAACAACAACAACAACAATCAATCCACATACATAATCTCTCCTTGTCTCTAAACCATCCCAAGTCCTCTTGACCTTTATTTATACATTACAATAGCTCACTGACAGCCTTAGGTCAAAGCCTAGGTGTCCAAAACCCTAGATACCAAAACCCTAGGTGTCTAAAACCCTAGGTCAACTTGACCTGCATTTTCAGGTCTTCGCCAGCCCATCTTTCCTTCCTTCCCATGAGGTTCTCCAAGCATCTATCGGTGGATTTTTCCACTTGTTGATTTGTCCACGATCCACCTTCCTTGATGATCTGTCTTCCTCAATCTCCTTGTCCAACAGCTTGCTCTCTCAGACTTCGCTCCATCATTTATTCTTATTTAACCACTTCGACCTGATCTCATTCCACCTTCCTTCTGCGTAGTTCGCGTTTCACCTTTTCTTCCATAATATTCTCTTTCTTCCATAACCAAGGGCTAACAAGTGCAAGCACACACTCAACAAATAACATCTAAAGCTAGAGAGGGATGTGCTAATGAGCGTTGGCATTCTTTTCTAGCGAAAAGATCAAGAAAACAAACATCTGGTAAGGTCATCGATGAATTATTTGGTCACTTTCAGGGATCGAATATATTTTTACAGGTACAAATCCAAAGCTCAAAAGAGATATCACCTTTGAAGTCGCGTAGGAGATTTGATTTCAGGAAGAAAAATTGATAGGTGGAAACCTTTAAGGATCGAGCACCTGGAGTCGAAGACAAAGTCCTAAAATGGACATGTGTCTCTCGATCTAAGAAACAAATCGGTAGTTAAAATGACCATATGATCAAATGAGGTGGAAGGATAGGATAAACAAGGCCCAAGGCCAGAGATCACGAATGACTGAATTCCCAAAAATCGTTGGATCTTATTAAGATTTTTGGGTTTAAGGAAGACAGTTGGATAAATTCAAGATGCTCAAGGTTTAAGCTCCAGGGAATCTCACTACGAGAGAAAAAGGAAGTGGAAACAATGAACAACCCAAAGTCCCGAACCCCAAAATAAATATGGACCATTGAACCAGGACTGATCACGGTCGTTGGATGAAATTCGAGTAGAAGGAAAGCATGAGAACTTCCAATGCTGACCACTTCAGTGAAAATAAGTCCAAAACATGTGAAAATACCCGAAGACTGAAGCCCCAGAGTCAGGAAGTAAGACACGTAGAAACACAATGAGATCCCACATCATCATAGTCCACATTAGCAAGATCACGTTAGCAAGGGCGTGTGGTGCAATTAGATAGTGACAAGTGTCAAGGTCTAGTTGGCACTTTAGGTATGAAAGATATAAATCAAGGTGACACACGGAAACCACTAAGCTTGTGCCATGTCAATAGTGACATCAGCTGCCACATCACTCTAAGAGTATGTCACTCCAAGAGATTTGAATCCAAGTAAACAAGGTTCTCCGAAGAGTCATATCTCTGAAATCATTTCTAGCCATAGATCGAAGCAAGGTGTAAGGACCATTGATCTCCGAGTTAAACAAGATTCGGCTCTACAACTAAGTTAAAGGTAAGGGTTAAAGGTAGAGAAGACCATGAAGTTCCGAACTTCTATAGTAAAGGAGGTCCGTAGATCTGGAGAACAACTAGGACCATTAGATCTTCAAGTCTCACTCCTTTGAAGGGTCGACAATTTGACACTCTGGAGGAAATGTGTTGAGGGTCAGAAAAAGGTGAAACTCTCGAAGCCTCAAACTCCGGAGGGGATCTCCACCATAGAAAAATCATGTAAGGAAAAATGTGTTAACCGATAGATTAGATTCCCAAAATTTGAGAATAAGGTGGGATAGGGTTAACCCACAATTGTCAGTCAACACAACTCAAGACCAGATTCGTCTAATTAGCACTTTGGGAGAAAAGGAGTGTTGGGTTGAATAAATCTCTGGAACGACGAAGTTCTAGAGCCTTGAATAGCGCCCCTTAGTACTGCCACCAAGTTCTGGCTCCCGGTCACATGCATAAGTTGGTTTAGGAAAAATGGCTAACACCCAAATGGGAAGTAAGTAAAACATTTCCCAGAAACCCAAGAATGGGCATCCCACAAATCTCGAAGTAAATTGATTAAGTAAATTTTTTTTACAAAACTCCACAGCCCTATAGACGTTGGGTAAAACAAAATCTAATCTGAGAAAAACGATAACCCAGGGTTTAACAACTTCACAAAAATCCACCATTCGACATAATTGATTCATTGTAAATTTAACAGGGAGTTATGGTACAAGTTTGGATCTACTACACCTCTCTAAAGTGAACCCGTCAACATAATTGACTTGGATTTTAAATGAAAATCAACAAGGGCTTAGGATACAATTGGAACTAAACTATAAATGACCAACAAGCAATACATTTAAAATGTTCTAACACAATCTTCTTAAACTTTGTTCAAAATATTCAGGTAAGGAAGAAAGACAGACTTAACCATAAGCTATATGAATATGCAATTCTCACTAAACAATGAGGATCAGACTGATGTACAAAGTTCAAAAAACGCCTGGAATTTACAGGGAATAATTTAAAATATAACATTGTAGCAATTGTTTATTTTCCATCAAACATAACAATTGACATTTAGACCTTCAAATGGTTCTACAGTGACTTTATCCATCTATTGTATTGATACTCTAATAAAATAAATAAATTCAGCTTATAAATACTAGAAATCAATGAAACTTGTGTGTTGAAGATGTCCTTCCAGACCTTGTGCTTCTTCCTTTCCTTCTCTTGCTAATCACATAGACTTCACCGGTACCACCCAACCAACACTAGGGGTACTCTTCTTCCCCCTTATCCCCCCGGGCTATAAAGGGGCCAAGCACGCAAAAACCAGAACACGGTAGCTTCCAGGCTTGTCATGCAAGGAAGAGATTCCACTCTTTTCACAAGCCTGGAGTCCCAACTCTCACAAGTAAAAACACATTCAATCAAAAATTCGGCAGCATGACAATGCCTTCCTAGGGTCCAATCCCCTTTTCTTCTACGTCACTTTTTTTATAAAATTATCCCTCACAGACATCTGTCCTTCATGCATAATTTGTTAATTTTCATAAATTCAGTTCAAGGATTATTCATCCACTACAGGTGTCACATTCTCCCCGGGTTGCACAAGTAATTTCTCTTTTATTTTCATTTAAAATCTACTTTTCCTCACAATTCCCCAAATGTTCCTAAATTTCCTCTTAGTTGTCTCTTAGATTCCCCAAATCCCTTAATTCAAGGTTGTCAACTGACTATATTTTAGTTAGGGTTGGATTAGGGGTCTTCTTAGTTATGCTAGGGTTGGTTGATTCAAATTCTATTATATGCACAACCCATTCTCTCAAGCTGTAATTTTTTTTTAAACAAGGATTTATTTCTAACAATTTCATGCCCCCTTGTGTGTTTTATCAATACTTTAGGTTACGTCCTACTATTTCCTAGCCATTGATTTCCTTCACATCTGTACTCATGTCACAATTCAATTAGCCCCTTTATTAAAATTCATGGTTGGATTTAATAATTAATGCTCTATTGTTTAAATAAATTAATTTAATCCTTCAAGGTCAAATCATTCCAGTGTTTTCTAGGTCACCTATGTTTATTGACTTAGGTTTCAACTGTGCAACATTCCCTTCAAGATGCAACTCCTTCTCCAAGGGTGCCCCTCGCGTTAACTTGTTTTTGGAAGTTTTTCTAACCCCTTGGATTCAAAACTCCATTCGATTGACCTTGTGAGAGACTAAGGGCTTCTAAGGAATAAGAACCCTGCATTATTGTGCACCCCTTAGAAATATACATGAGTGATTGTCTCAGTATGCCCTCATGGCATCGTGGACCACCCAACCAAGTAATTATTAACCTATAGTTCTAGCCATGACTGGAGTGCTAGTAGACCATGACAGGGACATTGCCACTCCTCTCCCTCAATATCTGGTTTTATGTGTAAGGCCCCTTTACTCCTTATGTGATTCAGATTAGCAAGCATCGTCAAGCTTGCATCCACTGAAAAAAATAGTGTCAAAATCTATATATATATATATATATATATATATAATCCATCATACATCATAGGTGCATAATAATGAAATACTCAAACAATACAATCCACTCCCTAACTCAATCCGGAGTCCAAGGAAGCCCTTTGATGCCACCCTCATCCATAACTTGCCATGCATCTTGCACACTCAAGATGACTTGTCAAAGCACATGTCAATACATATATATACATCAATAAGATCAAGCAGCTATAAAACCTCAACATCATCATATATAACCCAAAATATGAATTAAACCATAGTGTTCCATACCCAGATCACTTGCAATCAAGTGTCCTCATAGAAGAAGTCAATAGTAGTATGCTCAGTAGAGTAGGAAGTTACATACACCCCCTCTTGTTTTAAACTTCGTCCCGAAGTTTGTATGGTATGTAAAAGAAAGTAAATAAATGTATCTGACATGGATCTATATGTCTAAGTCTAACAAAACAAATAAGGAAATTGTTGGCGCATCTCATATGCATCCTCCCAAGTAGTCGAGTGTGGACTATAATTGTCCCACTGGACCTTGATCTGATCGATTGTTCGACGCCATAGTTGTCGAATGTGATGGTCCAGAATGTGGATTGGCTCCACCATGACAGCACCCTTGTCTGATACCTACAAGGAACTCATGTCAATAACATGTGAAGGGCCACTAATATAGTGTCTCAAAACAGATACATGAAAAACATCGTGCATACGCCTCAAATAATTAGGAAAGACTACTCAATAAGCCGCAGGTCCCTTCTTTTCCACTACTTCGAACAGTCCCACGAACATAGGAGAGATTTTAGTACCTTTTCCAAACTTGATCGAACTCTTCTGTAGTTTTACTTACAAGAAGACTCTATCTCCAACTTCATAATTGTGGTCAATGCGATGCGCATCAACATAACTCTTCTGCTAATCTTGTGCTTTTTTAATTCTTTGTCTGATTGATTTCATCTTGTCTTCCATTTCTTGAATCATGTCTAGTCCTACCAATACCCTATCCTCAAGTTGATCCCAACCCAACGACGTCCAACATGGTCGCCCATAAAGAAACTCAAACGGTGCCATCTTAATCGTACTCGGATAGTTGTTGTTGTATGAAAATTCTACTAGTGGAAATAATTATTCCCAACATTTATATTGGTCCATTACATACATATGCAACATATCCTCCAAAATTTGGTTTGTCCTTTCTATTTTCCCATCTATTTTGGGGTGATAAGTTGTGCTAAAGTTTAATTGTGTTCCCAAATCCTCTTGGGAATTGGTCCAAAATCGTCCTGTAAACATCGATCCTCAATTGGATATGATTCTTTTTGGCACCCCATGTAATATCACAATCTTGCTAACAAACACTCTAGCTATGTCTGGTGCCTGATACGTCGTACGCATTGGAATAAAGTGTGCACTCTTCATCAGATTTTCAACTACCACAAAAAATGAATCATGTCTTCTTGTCGTTAGTGGCAATCCAACAATAAAGTCCATCAAAATGATTTCCCATTTCGATTCAATAATAGTGTGTAGCTATAACAATCATGTTGAATGTCTATGTTCATCCTTCACTTGCTGACATTATAGACATCTCGCCATGTAACTAACTATGTCTACCTTCATTCCCTTCCAGAAGAACAAAGGATTAATATCTACCTTCATCTTCATGACTCCCGGATGAGCCATGTATACTGGTCGTTGCGCTTCACTTAAGAACAAAATCTTAGTTTGTCATTAGGCGATACGTAAATTCTTATGTTAAATATCAATAATCCCTCGTCGTCTAGTGAATAACCTTCATACCTCGATACCATCATGATATCTTGTCCAATATTTTTCTTAAATTCCTTATACCAATCATCATCAATTTGTACAGTTAGAATCTTTTCTTGGAGATTCATCTTAAGAGATAACACCGAAAATATGTGTGGCCTCCTACTCGGTGCATCTTCCACTCGGTTCACAGTTCCTTTAATGTAATAAATTTCAAACTCGTATTCGCTAAGTAATTCTGACCAATGCCTTTGTCGCGCATGCAGGTCACTTTGTGTAAAAATATGCTACAATCTACAGTGATCTATCTTTAATTCAAATTTTCATCCAATCAAATAATGTCTCCATACTCTCAAGGCATAAACAATAGCTAATAACTCCAGGTCATGTGTTGCATAGTTGTCTTAATGCCTTCTCAATTTCTGTGAAATGTAAGCGATCACTTGATCATCTTACATCAAAACTCCACCTAACCCTTCTTTGGATGGGTCTGTGCATACCAAGAATTCCTTGTCGATGTCAGGGAATTTTAGTATAGGTGTTATCTTCAACAACTCTTTGAGCCTTTGAAATGATTCCATGCATTTCTCAGTCCACAAGAACTTCTTGTTCTTCTTTTGCAATTTTGTGATCGGTTTTGCTATCCTTGGAAACCCTTCGACAAATCTTATCTGCAATTGGTGATATCATGATCTCAAGTCAATCTTTGAAAATATCGTCGCTCCTTTCATCTGATTAAAAAAAAAAATCTATTCTGGGAAATAGATACTAGTTCTTGATCGTCGCTTTGTTCAATTGATGATAGTCAATACAAAGTATATGTTGGAACACATATATATTTCTAAAATTTTGGATTTTAAATAGATTTTCATTCCCAGTTAAAATAATAATAAAGTGCGCTTTATTCTCACCATTGAGGAAGTCCTCCATCTAATCAAATGATCTTAATCTCTTCGGTGTTATGGAGCCACCTACTCGTTAAAGAGACAAACCCCCAGAGACTACTTTGGGGCTTTGGGTTTCAGAGTTTCGCATTTCAGGTGTGTTAACATGTCGCACCTTCAAAACCTCGATACGCGAAAAGAGTTCAACAGATCCTAGTCACCATATACATATACCTTCCTAAGTTTTTATACCTCACTAAGGATAATGGCCCTGTGAAAATCCAATGAAGTTAGTTTGTCGACACATGAAGTGATAAATACCTAAAAAGAAACTAAAACCCAATTAAAAAATCAGATAGTAGTTTCGTGCTTTCGGAGTCCGGGCATTCACCATATATCATATTCTAATTCATGAATCCCGAACTCTCAAAATGTCTTAAGTGTTAAGGAAGGTTAATTAAATATTAAAGAAAATTAGTAAATAATTAATCACTACGCGATTTCGGGTTTCATAAATCATATCTTGAACTACTATGAGATATCCTGAGGTCCGAAACCCCGAAATACTTGAGGTTAAACATGATTATTTAACAGGTTAAACATGATTAAAATTAATTAATCACTTTGTGATTTTGCGTTTCAGGAATCGTGTCTCGAGCTACTATCAAAATCCCGAAGCCAGAAAAGCCGAAAAACACTTAACCATAAATGTTATTAAACAATGGGTTAAACATGATTAAAATTAATTAATCACTTCCCGATTTCATGTTTCGGGAATCCTATCTTGAGCTACTATCAAAATCTCTAAGCCCGCAAAGCCGAAAAATACTTAACGATAAACGTGATTAACTAAGGGGTTAAACATGATTATCTCGTGTTAATTTTTCGTTGAATCATAGCTCGGGTAAATTCAAATGTTCTTCGCCAAACCTCCCGATCGCGAACTACCAGACATTGAGGGTATTATTAATCGATCTACGACAATCATTTCAAATAATATCTCGGATCACCGCCTAAATATTTTCATTAAGGAAAGTGAATGCGTCATCAGTGAAGTATTTGTAACTCAACATATTTAAGGGAAAAAGGATATTGAAGTTTGAATTTCATTTTCATTTTCACATAAAAGCAATTTGAGCAAGATAAGAAGTTTGCACATTTCCTGTAACAGGTAACAGAGTTCTGAGCTCGTGATATCATGGCTCCACGGAAAACAACTAAAGCATCTGGTGAAAGCTCGAGTCCGAACACAGATGTCCTCAAGGGAGAACCAACACATCTGGAAATAAATGAGACAATGTGTGCATTCTATTTACTCAGGTCATGATTAGAGGCCAATTGTTTCGGAGCTGGAAGACAAGAAGAAGAAACGCCTCTTCCAGCAGGCGAAGAGACAACGAGGATGCAAATGAAACTCTCCAAATTTCACATTTGTAATATTTACATTTTTGAATTATGAGAACACCAACTGCTTAGAGTTGATATCATTTTTGTATAAATACATAGTTTGAATATTTAACAAGGATGCTTCCTGCCGGATGTAATAGAGAAAACTCTCCTTTTGTGAGAATTAATACAAGTGCAGACACAGATTCTAATTTTTGTGCAATTTGGGTTATGTGTTTCTCCTGTATTTCATATCTCTAGCTTTATTTATGTCATTCCTTTATAAGTGAGTATTTTCAATTTAGTACTACTGCTACTGCAACCACATTTTATCAGTTGTTTGATAAGCAAGCAATTTTTCCTCTATATTTGCTATCAATAAATACAAGACCTATAGCTACTTGGATTATTGTATCTCATATCCTTTCAAGGGTTCAT
Organism: Picea engelmannii; assembly: GCA_009831015.1. Classification (NCBI taxonomy): domain Eukaryota; kingdom Viridiplantae; phylum Streptophyta; class Pinopsida; order Pinales; family Pinaceae; genus Picea; species Picea engelmannii. Next base: position 10,860 of record ML777368.1, on the reverse strand, counting down.
TCTTTATTTTCTTCTACTGTGAACAAGGTAAGATTCATCTTGCATTGATGCCCTATTTTGTTGAACAATTTTGTAAGTTTCCCTCACATCATTTGATTTTATAAATCGACTTAGACGACAAATTATGGCCTCTGTCCTGTTTTGTCTTTATTTTCATTTGAGGATTAATTCTTATATAACTAACGGAAGAAAAGACACCTTTAAAAACTTTCCTTTATATTCATGATTCCTTGACATTACCCTTTGAGCCTTAAGTGTAATCTCAGGAACAACATCTTTTTAGCGTCGTTGTCGGGGACAAAGAAACGAAGTTATTTTTCCTTGGGAAAACGACATGGTAAGTTTCTATCTTTGATAGTGAACAAAGATTGAATACATAAGTACGACTAATTTTTATATATCACTTGGAAATTCCCTGGTTCTAAGACTCCACATGATTCACTAGTGACTCCACTATTTCCAAGATGTCAATTTCTTTCACTACTCGGATTGCTGCGAGGTTTGCTCCTTTGGGCTTTACAAATATTTCTAGTTTTCCAAATACTGTTCTAGACCTCAAAGTTTGGGAAGATCATCTTCCTGGATTTAGAGAGGATAAACATGATAATCATTCTCAACATTTGTTTGAATTTCATAACCTCATGCATCAACTATATATTCATCAAGAAGATGTTTTGATGAAACTATTCATGTTTAGTCTGGGAGGAGATACTCGACTTTGGTACAAATATCTACTCCCTTCCAACATTTCATCATTAAAAGAATTCCATGCAGCTTTTCATATATATTGCAAAAGAATTTACTCATCAGAGTTACTTTTTGAAGACTGTTGCAGTTTAGATTTTGTAGAACAAGATTGTAAAGAAAATCAGTTTGTTGATGAAAAATCAGAACATGATAACAATTGTGGTCAAGTATACGAAGAAGAATTTACAAGAAAACAAGATCTCCTTCAAACAGATCAGGAAAATTTATATGAAGAAGACTTTGAAGTAAATCAAGAAGAGGTTTTTCGTAGCAGTAAGAATAAAGACGACATCATTGCAAATGAATAAATCCTTGCAGAACCTCCAATATTTCAAGCAGAACAACTCCAGATTCATTGTATAAATAAAGATGAAAATGCATTTTCTAATGAAGAACTAGATTCAAATTCATGCATACATGATTCTACCTTCAATTCCTCTTCCCCAGAAAATGATTTTCAGGATGATTTTGGTAGCATTGATAATACTAAAGATAATTTGATTGAACAAAACAATGATGAAATTGTTGATCTAGATCTTTGCAAAGGCCAATGGTTTATTGAAGATCATTCACAACTAGATTTTGAAGAGGATGATCCTGGTAATGATACTGACAATGGCAATGATACTCAATGTGCATTTGTCACTGTATCAAATTTTCATAGTAATTACTGCCATGATCAAACCACTGTTCTAAATGTCAATTTTTACCAATTTGCTACTATTCAGTCATCATTACTAGATCATCAAGAAATGGAAGTTTTTGAAAGTCAAAGTTTAGAAATTTTATATAATCATCCTATCTACGATGAGTATCCAGATGATAATGGAAAGCAGATTTATTTCCCAACATGCATTGAAACATACAATAGTCCTCTTTTGTTTGATAACTATGATGAATGTGATCTTGAGGTTGATGAGCAACAAATTATTTCTCTTCCTCCGGAGAGTTCTGTTCAACAGGAAAATTATCAGGTGCACTGTGAAAGCAGTCAAACTGTATATGATAGTGATGAAGAAGATTCTTGGACCGGTGATGAAGGAAATAAGGAGGCGTTACTGGAGAAATTGATCTCCCCTTATTATTTAGCAATTGATGAGCAACATACTAGTGAGCCTCAATATGGCTTTCTCGAGCCAAAAAAAGAAAAGATCAGTTGTAGAGAAAATAAGTATTCCATACAACTTGGCCAGCGGGAAAAGGTATCAGTTGACTTTGAGAATTTTATATCTTTATCTTTTCATGATCTAGTAGTTGTTTGTTTAGATTATTTTCTTCAATAGGTCCAAAATGTTGCAACATTTTGTGTGCAACTAAACTTCAGCAGTAAGCGCAAGCTACCTATTCATTCTTTGCTGCAAAAAAATTATTACCTTTTCATTCCTTCATTTAGTAGCAAGCAAGGTATGTGAAACAACCTACTATTTGCATGGCTCCATTGGAAATTTCATGTTACTTGATCAATGGAATTTCACATGATTAATGTAGGGCCAATGTATATAAATAAGTCGTCCAATAATAATAATAATAATAACAATAACAATAAATAAGCTTGAAAGAAGTCTGAACTAATTACACCAACTTGTGTAGGATTAGGATTTTTGCTGATTCAAATCCTTCAAAATTGTGATTGGGTAAATTTTTACCTATTCCTAAGTTCTTATCCACTTTAGATTTTCTTTCTCCCTTCTTATTTTCTTTAGTCTTCATGGATACAGAGAAAATAACTTCACCTTGACTCTGAAAACTCAGAAACATATCTTCAAAATAATATTAGGCGAAGATCTATTTTCCCTTTCATTTTAATCGAAAGAAAGTATGTTTAGGCTAATCCTAATAACGTTAACTCTCCAATCTGGTTTAAACTGAATAGTTCTCTCAAGTTTGATCCCTGAAGTTTAAAATCCCCTATAAAATATATTACATAGGCGAAGATGTATTGAATGTTGGAGGAAAATTAGTTTCGAAGTATCCTAAAAAATTATGATAGACCTTTCCTTTGAAATATCTTAAATAGATATCATCCCTTGTATGATACATACATATTGATTTCCCCCACTTCATGTATTAAACTATAATATAGATGGTGAAAGGAAATTCATAAAATGATTGCCCCCATCTAGTCCAAGGAAAATGGTGAAAAGATATTCCAAAAATCGATTTCTCCCGTTTTGTCCAAAAAGAGATGATGAAAGGAAATTAATTAAATGATTGCCCTCATCTCAGCATTTAAATGCAAAATTGCTAATTGAAGTGGTGAAAGGAATTTCAATGGGAGAAATAGATAACTTCACTGGGGTACTGAACAGGCTCGCTGGCAATGAAACAATATCTATGATATCTGTGTGGTTGTCATACACATATACACGATATAGTCTTATATCTAAATCTTTTTTCAGTGAGATTTACATTTTGAATCAACGAGGGATCCCCATAAAACATGATACATATAATTAACCTTGATGCGAACAAAATCGATCAAAGCTTGATATTTTGGCTAAAGTTACTTTGATTATCTTAAGAAAATTCGAATACTATTTTAATAAAGAGGAGCTCCAAATAGCCTAACTGAAGGTCATGATTAGATGTGTTTTATGGTTTTCTAAGTTTTAGTTGAAACTCTTTTCCTCAGTATGATCCTTTTCGAATATGTTTCACAGAATTGTAATAATGACTCCATTTACCCAATAAAGGCACTTGGTCTACTATTCTTTTGCGTCTCATAGGGAGATCTGTGAGACGCGATCCCTAGATGGAGCCTATGTTGGAACACATATATATTTCTAAAGTTTTGGATTTTAAATAGATTTTCATTCCTAGTTAAAATAAGAATAAAGCACACTTGATTCTCACCATTGAGGAAGTATTCCATCTAATCAAATGATCCTAATCTCTTCGGAGTTATGGAGCCACCTACTCGTTAAAGAGAAAAAACCCCAGAGACTACTTCGGGGCTTCGAGTTTCAGAGTTTTGCATTCCAGGTGTGTTAACATGTTGCACCTTCAAAACTATGATATGTGATAAGAGTTCAACAGATCCTAGTCAATGTATATGTATAACTTCCTAATTTTTTACGCCTCACTAAGGGTAGTGGCCTGTTGAAAATCCAATGAAGTTATTTTGTCGACACATGAAGCGATAAATACCTAAAAAGAAACTAAAACCCAATTAAAAAATCAGATAGTAGTTTTGCATTTTCAAAGTTCGAGCATTCACCATCTATCATATTCTAAATTCATGAAGACCGAACTCTTGAAATGTCTTAAGCATTAAGCAAGGTTAATTAAAGATTAAATAAAATTAGTAAATAATTAATCTCTGCGCGATTTCAAGTTTCGGAAATCATATCTTGAACTATTATAAGATATCCCGAGGTCCGAAACCCCAAAATACTTGAGGTTAAACATGATTATTTAACAGGTTAAACATCATTAAAATTAATTAATCACTTCACGATTTCACATTTTGGGAATCCTGTCTCGAGCTACTATCAAAATCCCGAAGCCCAAAAAGCCGGAAAACACTTAACGATAAACGTGATTAACTAACGGGTTAAACATGATTAAAATCAATTAATAACTTTGTGATTTCATGTTTCAGGAATCCTGTCTTGAGCTACTATCAAAATCCCAAATCCTGAAAAGCTGGAAAACACTTAACGATAAACACGATTAACTAATGGGTTAAACATGATTATCTCGTGTAAATTTTTTGTTGAATCGTAGCTCAGGTAAATTCAAATGTTATTCGTCAAACCTTCTGATTGCGAACCACCAGACATTAAGGGTATTATTAATCGATCTACGACAATCATTTAAAATAAGATATCATATCACCGCCTAAATATTTTCATTAAGGAAAGTGAATGCGTCGTCAGTGAAGTATTCGTAACTCAACACATTTAAGGGAAAAAGGATATTGAAGTTTGAATTTCATTTTCATTTTCCCAGAAAATCAATTTGAGCAAGATAAGAAGTTTGCACATTTTTTGTAACAGGTAACAGAGTTCTGAGCTCATGATATCATGACTCCACGGAAAACAACTAAAGAGTCTGGTGAAATCTCAAGTCCGAACACAGACGTCCTCAAGGGAGAACCAACACATCTGGAAATAAATGAGACAATGTGTGCATTCTATTTACTCAGGTCATGATTAGAGGCTAGTAATTTTGGAGCTGGAAGACAAGAAGAAGAAATGTCTCTGCCAGCAAGTGAAGAGATAGAGAGGACGCAAATGAAACTCTCCAAATTTCACATTTGTAATATTTACATTTTTTAATTATGAGAATTCCAACCCCTTAGGGTTGAGATCATTTTTGTATAAATACATAGTTTGAATATTTAACAAAGTTTGCTTATTGCCGGATGTAATAGAGAAAACTCTCCTTTTGTGAGAATTAATACAAGTGCAGACAGAGATTCCAATTTTTGTGCAGTTTGGGTTATGTGTTTCTCCTATATTTCATATCTCTAGATTTCTTTATGTCATTCATTGATAAGTGAGTGTTTGCAATTTAGTGCTTCTGCTACTGCAATCACATTTTATCGGTTGTTTGATAAGCAAGCAATTTTTCCTCTGTATTTGCTATCATTAAATACAAGACCTGTGAGCTACTTGGATCACTGTATCTCATATCCTTTCAAGGGTGCATTCTTTATTTTCTTCTACTATGAACAAGGTAAGATTCATCTTACATTGATGCCTCATTTTGTTTAATAGTTTTGTAAGTTTCCCTCACATCATTTGATTTTATAAATCGACTCAGATGACAAGTTACAGCCTCTGTCCTATTCTGTCATTATTTTTGTTTGAGGATTAATTCTTATATAACTAACAGAAGAGAAAGAACCTTTAAAAACTTTCCTTTATATTCATGATGCCTTGACATTACCCTTTGAGCCTTAAGTGTAATCTCAGGAAAAACAATATCCACGATCCATCCTTCTTCCTTACAAAAATAACCGGTGCACCCCAAGGTGACACACTTCGACGAATAAAGCCCAAGTCCAACAATTCCTTCAATTTCATTTTCAACTCCTGCAATTCATACATTGACATCCGGTAAGGAGCTCTTTTAATAGGTTCAGTTCCCAGTTTCAAGTCTATTGTAAACTCCAACTCTCTTTCGGGTTGTAAATCATGTAATTCTTCTAGAAAAATATCCGCAAATTCTTGCACTATAGGAAGGTTTTCTAGTCCTTCTACCTCACCCTTTTCATTTAGTGCTAATATTTCATATAGTCTACATCCCTTACGCATACTCTTTTGCAATTTTAGGGAAGAAATGAACCTCAAGGACACTCCCTGTTCTCTTCCCACAATCACTCTACTTTGTCCCAAATCATCTATCAAACTTAACCGTTTCTTCTTACAGTTAAGTATCGCAACATGAGATTCCAACCAATCCATACCAATCATTATGTCATAAGATCCTAGTACTGTGACATAAAGATCTACCTTTTTTACAAAGTCCCCCATTTTAAGGCTACAACCTGTAACCTTTCCTCCAACCTTATGTTTGGCACCTGATGCCATTTCTATGTACTTGAACTCATCCTTCTCGACTATCTTTATCTTAATTCTCTTCAGCGTTGCACTAGAGATGAAGCTCTTGGTAACACTTGGATCTATCAATACACTGTAGTTTTGGTCTGCGATCATACTTGACGTTTCTGGGATAGTGGACGGATGCTTAGCCTAGTGATTGCTCACCACTGCATGTATCATATGGGCCTTTCCCAAATCTCCAAATGTAGTGGGTCATGATGATTCGGCCTCTCTGGCCTTCTCAATCGGACAATCTCACTGCTAATGTGGCTCACCACATGTCCAACATCCAGTCTTCAGTCCAGTTCTCTTGGTCCCCGAAGTAGAAGTTGCTTGTCTGAATGCCTATGATCCTGGTTTTTTCTGCTAAATTTCCTATGTGGTCGACGTTGTTTTTGTTGTGATCTTCTTTAATGAATCCTCTGTTGAGGAGCTTGTCATCATTGTGTCGCAAACATAGGTCCTCTAGGAGTAAATCGAGGCCCTGTAGTATGTCTGGGTGGTGTCGGATGTTGTTGCACTCCTAATGACATCTGCCCAGTTTGTCTAGAGGAAGTCCTGCCCTGACCCCCACCATTCAGATATTCCTCAGCTATGAGGGCCTTCTGAACCGCATCATGCAAAGTATGAGGCATCAATATCCTCACCTTCACATGAATGTTGCATTTAATGTAAAATAAGAACTTGTTGACCTTCAACTTCTTCATGTTCAGATGTGGATCATACCTAATTAGCTCCATGAATATGGACTCATACTCTAGCACTGTACGACCACCTTATCGTAAGGCGTTGAACTCATTAAGCTGACGCTCAATGAATTCTTCGAACAAACACCTTTCCCTAAACTGTTCCTCGAACAATTCACATGACACATCTTTGACGACCTTGGTTAGCTGAGGCATGAGTGTCTTCCATCGTAGAAGAGCATTCCCCTTTAGTTGAAATACCTCCATCCAGACCTTCATGTTACAGGTGTAATCATGAAGTGCAAAGCACATAGCCATTTTCTCCAACCATGCCTCGGTGGCTAAGTTGTACGGGTCACCCCAAAACTCTGGAAATTTCACCTTCTCAAGTTCTCGGTGTATGTTACTACTACCAGTGGGGGCGCATTGTGAACCCTCATTGGGTACATATTCTCTTCCCTCATCTCTATCCAGGTAGTTGATCAACGCCTTTGACATCCTCTGGAAGGATCTCATCATACTTACTACATCTCCCATGACAATATTCTCTTGCTCAACATTCATCTCCTCTTCCTTTGGGTTAGACCTTTCGAGTGTGTATGCTATTAGAGGTGTCACACCTCTTCCTCCATCAACATGTCATCTACCTCCCATGAGCCCTTTAACCATGATTACATGTAAGAGAAATTTCCATATTTTTATTAGTGGTCAAGTTCAATGATTTCATTTAACAAAAAGGATGGTGTAACAGTCCAATTTCGTAGAGTTGAACCCGCTCCGATACCATATGTAACAACCCCTCGGTTACATCATATAATTACATAATAACATTCTGATTTTTTTTTTTTTTGAAACAATAATAAGAATCATTAGAACAATATAAGCATGACCAGAAATCATTAGGATAAGTGAAACATGAAATTAATATAATTCAGTCAATTGCAGTCAGATTCATGATAATAATATATATCGATAAAACACATTGTGCTTCTCTCAAATCATTTGCAACTAAATTTAGATACTACTTAAATCATGAAGGATCTACCACATCATATGACATGACACTCAGCCTACCCACCCAACCTACCCTGCAAAGTTAGGACTTCCAAGACACATAATCAATGCTCAAGTCTAGGATTCGTCTGATTGATCTTGACCATTTAAGGTCTCAATATTGGTGACTACTCTGAGGAACAAGGAAGTATCTAATTCCCTTAATCTCATTTCATTCCAAAAATTTACATATATACAACAACGCTCTTAACTACCATTTTGTAAACAGAAAAATCTAGTAGCTTGGTTACTTCATCAAACATCACTGCATATTATTTCAATACCTTATCACCTTAATCATTAAGGATAGGAATAGATTCCAAAAACACCAAGACAATAATCTTAAACAGAAAACACAATCCCTTCAACCTATAATCTACCATTTATGACAGTTTTAAAACACTTATAAACAGGGAATAAATAACCTATAACTAGGAGAGAGTTTGTTTTAAGGACTTTAAGTTATATAAGAATCCTAAAGCTTCTCTTCTAGAAACACAGTGCAACACCTCCAAAGTCAATTCCTAGAGCATGTAGATGGCTCCTTGAAAGCCCACGTTTCAAAAGATATAGAACCTGAAGTGCAAAAAGACCCTCTCAATTTGAACAAAGGGAAAAAATTTCAAAAGTAAAAGCTCATGAGAGACAATGCAAACATACACAAGGGATGTGTAAGTATGCACTCAACAAATAACATCTAAATCTCATGGGGGATGCGCTAATGAGAGATGGTGTTATTTTCAAAGATAAATCTCAAGAAAATAAACATTTGGTAAGGTCATTGATGAAGTCTTCGATCACTGTTAGGGATCGAAGATCTTGTTACAGGTACAGATCCAAATATCAGAAGAGATAACGCCTTTGAAGTCACGTTGGCGATCCGATTTCTGAAAGAAAATTTGACAAGTGGAAACCTTTAAGGATTGAGCACCTGGAGCCGAAGACGAAGTCCCGAAATGAACATATGTCACTTGATATAAGATACAAATCGGGAATTAAAATGATCATCCGATCAAATAAAGTGGAAGGATAGGATAAGCAAGGCTCAAGGCCAGAGATATCGAATGGTTGAATTCCTGAAAATCGTTGGATATTATTAATATTTTCGGGTTTAAGGTGGAAATTTGTATAATGTCAAGATGCTTGAGCTTTAAGCTCCGGGGAATCTCACTCTAGGAGAAAAGGGAAGTGGAAAAAATGAACAACCCGAAGTCTTGAACCCCGAAATAAATTTGGACCATTGATCCAAGACTGATCACAACCAATGAATGAAATTTGAGTGGAAGGAAAGCATGAGAAATTCTAATGTTGACCACTTCGGTGCTGACCACTTTGGTGGAAAGAAGTCTAGAACATGTAAAAATACCCGAAGGCCAAATCCTCGAAGTCACAAAGTAAGACACATGGCAACACAATAAAATACCATGTCATAATAGTCCATGTTAGCAAGATCACGTCAGCAAGGACATGTGGCGTAATTAGATAGCGATATGAATTAGCTCAAGAGGTCGAGTGGTGGAGTGTTCTCTTGCCTTGAATTGATCTCTTGAATGATTTCCAAACTGACATGACTTGCAGACAAATTCTTAGGTTTGGAAATTTTAGGAATATCTTGGACAACATATTTTCTTCCTAGCTTAACAAGTTGATTAAAACTAATATGACCTAGTATTTTGTGCCAAATCCATCTCTCATCAGTTTTACCAATGCAACATTTTTCTTTTTCTTCTTCTAATACATACATATTCCCTATAGTTCTGACTACCTTTACTACAATATTCATTGCATTCACATCCATTACTTTACAACCTTTTGAATGATAGAGAACATTGTTTCCTTGGTCACACATTTGACTTACACTCAACAAGTTATGTTTTAGACCATCTACATACAACACATTCTTTGATTTGGTCTTTCCATTCTTATCGTCATCTAGTACAACAATTCCTTTTCCTCTAATTATGGTTGGAGCATTGTTTCCAAAAGTAACATTACCACATTTTTATTTAGTTAGGAATTCAAACTTACTCTTGTCTCCTGTCATGTGCGTGGAGAAGCCACTGTCAATATACCATTGATTTTCTTGATTTTTGGCATATCGATCCAGTCTTTGTTTTTATTTATCTTCCTCCAAACCTTGGTAACATTTTCTTGTCTATCTTGCTTAAATATAGGCACCATACTACTTTTTCATTCACTTACCTTGTGTCAAAAAGTATTGCATGTGGGGAAATCAATTTCATTCAGTAAAGGAGAGAAGGAATTATTGAAAGGATTTTGAACCATATCCATTTGAGGTGTATTGAATCTCATTATGATATTTATATTATATCTAAAAGTCCTACAACTCATAGCCTTATGTCCAAAATTACCACAAGAGAAACAATATCCATAGAAAAAGTTTTGATATCCTGGAATGAAGAACTTGCTTGAAGGAATTGGTCTTTGTCTTCCAACTTGATAAGATCCAGACATCTGTTACTTCCTTGTTGCATGGTTGGGATGATCCAATTCTGGTTGCTTCTTCTTTTCATTTCCTGACTCATTAGGCTAATTGTTTTTTCCCCTGAGAGCATTAGCACAGCTTGTGGGATTCTTAGTAGTTGACGTGATGATGTTGGACTCTCCTTTGACATTGTTCAAAATTTCCTTATATCCCAGTCCTATCTTGTCATCTGGTGATCTCTAATAGCTGAGAATGTTATCATATTCATTTGAGTTTTGAACTTCTCTAGATATTTTATTAAGGATATTGTTTTTGCTTCTAGTTTGTCACAAATGTTCTCCTTTTCTTTCATCTAAGTCATAAAAAAAAGTTCCTTTTC